>JAGFPH010001039.1:242751-258053 GCA_018207615.1 Philaenus spumarius
GGATACCAAGCAAGCAACATCACCACATCCTACCTGGATACCAAGCAGTCAACAACAACAGATCCTACCTGGACTCAACAAGTGGAAATCAACCAGCTCAACCGAACTCTCCAGCCGAATTGTGCCAACACCAAGAAGTGGAAAGAGCCGTAAGCCCTGAGCCGAGGCACCTCAGCAAAAGAGAATATAGCAAGAGGGAAGCTAAGTGAGGAAGTGTTGCCGACTCGTCAGGATAAATTGTTTCAATAAATGTTATTTGTCTAATTCAAATACTGCGTTCTATTTTCACCACCAAACCACACCAGCGCAGCAACTCAGGAAGACGCTTTTCAAGCAATCTACGGAAACCTCAGTAGCTATATTTTATCCTTGGCTACAGCCTTGGTGTCCGGGCAGTGCGCAACACTGTTCTGAGCTACTGGGTTTCACCACGGCACTTTGGTAAGGGTGTCGTGTACCACGCAGCGAAACTTCGCATCGCATCGAAACGCAGCGCAGCGACTCTTCACAGGCTTCACCTGCAATTGCAAGCCCCTCAGGCACAAGCGTTAGCGAGGCTTCACCTCACCGCCCTTCAGGCTACATTCTGTCGAGGCTTCACCTCACGCCCTTCAGGCCACATTTTCGGCCCTTATCAGGGCCGAGACAAATTAGGAACTTGTGTCGCAATTTTGGTTAGATTTTTTTTTGTTAATTTAAAATCCCCGGAGCGACAACAAGTAGTTTTCAGTGATGAGGAAATTGGACAAAGCAGCTTAACTGTTGGGGAACCAGAAAAATATACTGATGATAACACCGAAACTACTGATATTTCCAATATCAATGAACAAAGCGATGAGGTTAATATTGAATCAAAGCGCCAAAGTGACATTTCTTTTTTTTTTCCAGGGTCCGTTTCTGTGGAAACTAAAGAAAAGATGTTATCCATGGTACCAAAGGATGCAGTATCCAAGCGATCATTAAGCGCGGAATACTATAATAGTTACACAACTTTAACTGGGCAGAAGGTGGACAGATACTGGTTGTGTTACTCTCCAAAATTAGATGCTGCTTATTGTGAGCCATGTTGGCTATTTAATAACTGTCCAGAATCAAGATCTTGGGCTACTGCTACTGGAATTCGGGATTGGCAAGGCCTTAGTAACAAAACATGAATGTAGCAAATCACATTTAACCCTCCAAGTGCTGACTATATTGCTCTCTAAGGGCTTTTTTTGGTTCCGTGCATGCTTATTAACTAAAATCATTATAAAATACTCACTAACAATAAAGTAAGACTTATTGTACATCATTTTAATCACAATTTCAAGCTCTTTACAGTAAATAGCTTTAACAGGCTTACCTTATAATTTTTATCCTTTTTTTTTTGTTAACCAAAGTAGAAATTTTAAAAAAAAAATTTGTTTGTGTTCTAAAACCACTTACTAAAAATATGTAAAAAAAGTAATGTAAATATGGCAACTAAAGTCAAATCCAGCTTAAAAGCTATTTTATTATTTTCGTATAACGTAACAAAAATGTGTAATGAAATAGAAATAGATACTTACAGAAAACGACCGAATTCATCTTTTGGTATTTGGTCTATTTTTCCATCACTAACCATAAGCATTTGCCTGTATAATGCAACTTGGTTATCAATTTCCAATTTAGAATATCTGAAATAACAAGAAATAGTAATTATACTTCACTTCTTGATTACTGTCATCTTCACAATGCTTAATTAACAACAAACCATATTATAAAGTAAAGAGACAACAACATTCAATTGATTTGGACAATCTGAACATAAAGTATAAGAGAACAAAAGTGATAAATTTCTGGAATTTAAGTCAACTAACTGGCCAAGAAATAAATTCAAACAATATAATTTATTTTAGTTTAATTAAATCTCAACTTCTGCCTGTTAGTTATCATAAACCTAACTGGTAGAAACTTTGGATTTCAGGAAAAACAAACTGTTTAAAAGAAGGCTTTATGAATTACCTGGAACTTTTGAAGAGACATGAAACTTCACCAAAGAGATTTTTAAACATTTTTAAATTAATCTTGAAAGCAAAAGCAAATTGAATAATAGATTTATCATCTATGGCGATTCATAACATTGATTCGATTCATGTTCTGTATATAAAACATTTACTAACTTTTAAAAGAAATCTCAGAAAATGTATAAAATTACATGAATTTTGTGCAAATATACATTTACTAGCTGACCCGGCAATGCTTCGCTATTGCATAATTATTTTGGTGAAATAAATGCGACAAATGATGGTAGTTTTGTGTTTCATAAGGATATAAATCGTAGGTTCTAAACAATGTCATTTATACCACTTCATAGCTGCACATCATTTACATGTCGTCAAAGGACCTAGTTCAACTGTTTTGTCTTTGTGATAATCGGTGTTGCAGTTTTAGTGAAACAATGACATTGGTTTTTCAGACCATGGAAGCACCTTCGTGTGACATCTTTTAGAACTGTATTTTTGAAAGGCAGCCATTTCGACCTGAGGATTTTGTTGACTATACTTTTTGGAAGCCTTACGATGCCCGGCATGATTTTTTTATTGTAACTTTTGACAGCCTCGCGGTTTACGGGGGGGGGGGGGGATTTTTTGCATTGTATCTTTTGACAGACTCCCTGTGTGCTTTAGCACGATTAATATTAAAAAACGTTTTCACCGTTTTTCCCACGTTTCTGGATGATTTGAACAATGGAACAATGATCTGACTCAACAGTATCAGATGACAAACACGTTTCTGTCGACGGAGAGTGAGAGTTTTGGAGATCATTGTCTGAAAGATGCCCAATTTCCCCAATATTATCCTCCGCAATATAAGAGTTAACGGGAGTATCAGGAATAAAAGGGTTTAGAGGAATGAGAACATCAAAATGATAAGCCCAACTGATGTCCCAGTGCCTTGTGGTCAGTGAGTAGGAAAGTGAAAGTGAGGGAGGGGCGGGAGGGGCAAGGCACAATTATTTGTACCAGGCTTCTTGTTTCAAGGCTATATACAATTTAAGAAACCGTGATCAGTCTGTAGGCAACAAAATATAAAATCCAATTTACTAATATTTTAAACCCTTCAAAAAAATGTCATAAGACTTATAACCGTTCAATATTTTGTGTAATTGGAATATCTATCTCATAAATGGTATATATTGTTTGAGATTTCACCGTGTTTAGACAAATCGTTCATTAGATATGATGATAAATATATATATCAGGGCAGCAAAATATTTAGATAGATGCCATATATTATACTATGTATTTTTATGGGGATTTTTAGTAACTTTGACCCCCTAAACTCCCTAAAATTTAGAATTATTTGAAACCCTTTCTTAGCGAGCACCTATATAGGTAGATGCCATATATTATACTGTGTTTTTATGGGGATTTATAGTAACTTTGACCCCCCAAACCACCTAAAATTTTTAATTATTTGAAAAAATTCTTAGCGAGCACCTATGGCCCTAGAGGAAGCTACATACCAAATTTGGTTCCAATCCGTTTGGTAGTTTTGGAGAAATCGTGATTTAGTAACTTTGTCCCCCAAACCCCCCTAAGATTTTGAATTTTTTAAAAACCCCTTTCTTAGCCAGCACCTACGGCCCTAAAGGAAGCTACATACCAAATTTCGTTCCAATCCGTTTGGTAGTTTTGGAGAAATCATGATTTAGTACCTTTGACCCCCAAATCCCCCCCCCCTAAGATTTCGAATTTTTCTAAACCCTTTCTTAGTGAGCACCTATGGCCCTAAAGGAAGCTACATACGAAATTTCGTTCCAATCCGTTCAGTAGTTTTGAGATTTTATGATGAGTCAGTGAGTGAGTGAGTGGTATTTATGATGAAGTGGTTATAGATGAAAAAATTATTTCATTCTTCGATACATTGACATAGTTTAATCCATGTAAATCAAAACACAAAAAGTATGAAGTGAATCAGAATTTATTTTCATTTTTTTTTGGTCAGACAAAAACTTATTACAAGGAATTGTTCAAATTTTTTATTTTAAACTAATGTTACATTAATGTTCTGATGTAAATTTGATGGAACGTTGTTTAGTTTAGAGCCCCATTCCCAGGTCTATCTTCAGGAATAATAATGTTAGCGAGTAAAGGTTTATGATTAATTAAAATCAGTTGTAAAATTCTGATTTTGTAGACATGTCCTGTGTTTTATTGATGATAGTAATTTATATTTGTTGATATTTTGATTTCATTTAAATGATGTGTAGAATTAAAATGAAATAAATTTACCTTTAAAAGTCGGTGTAAGTTTTGTATGAAATGCTATGTTTAATATGTTTATACAGAAAGAGAAATCAAACAATGTTATGCATCGCATTAGCCGGCCACTCATTTCAATTGAAGGCAGCACTAATCTATGACATCACACCTTGTTTGAAAGGGTATAAATTTTTAAAATGCAAGGAGATAGCCCTTACTAATATAGCTCAGGAATACTCTGGCGTAGCTAGTCTCAAATCTTAGAAAAAAGAAAGTAGCTAGGAGAAAGTAGGTGGGCGAAGGGTTATGTTTTGAGTCTGGTTGATCATCGATATCATGTAAAAATGTAGCCATTAAATACAAAGAAATATTTCAGTTTTTAGATTATCTGTCGACAAAACCAATAGATAATACTCTGCAAGAGGGTGAATTAGAGCGAGTATCTCAAGCCATACTCTGGACTAAGATAGCGTAACCCTAAGGGAAGAAATACATTTTTACAAAACCCATGAATAGGCTTCGGAAAAGGATTTTTTTCTTGTGATGTACCAGGCAAATGCTTGAATAAGGAAAGTGACAATATTCTGGTCTATTTGTAATGTAAAACCAAGCTACAGGCAGGGGAAATGACCAAAGCGCTGTCAGAAAAATTGCTACATTGGAAAGTGGAAGGAAGGAGATGTGGAAGGCCAAGGAGAAGATGGAAATAATAAGAGACTTCAGAAATTTGCACACTGGAGAATATTGGGAGTTAGAAGTTATGGTGTAGAGAGGAGGAATGGAGATGAATTTTGTAATACCAATACCAGTCCCAATGACTTTTAATTGAGAAAATGGATCACACTGTTCTAGGTCAAAGTGAAACCAACACTTTCAAAGCTCAAATCATAGCAACAGATTTAAACAAAAATTATATTCTGATAGAGGACTTTGTGCAATGAGGAACAACAATCAATCCTTAACCATACTGCTTCGTTCTGAATCAACTCAAACGAAATCCAGCTGTGGTTTTGCTGCTCAATGTCCATGCGAGCTGACACACTGCTGCCCAAACGAAGAACATGATCAAATCTTTCAGATAGGAGGAATTAAATCAGATTACAGCCCAGACAGATCTTGTAGTAAATGACCTCTGCATCTAAATCAGTTACTCGGGGACAAAATTGAAAAGCCTATCCTACAGAAAGCAGACTTCTACATAGAAATTTTATGAAAATCCTGACAATATGACAAATAATGTTTGAACAAACCTGGGATCTACGAAGTCTGTTCAAAATGTAATGGGAATTTTTAATACTGCGTAGCCTATAAATCGCAGATTCTTATTGTTACTGTGTTGGTAAACATGTCTGACAAGAATAAGTACATTGTTAGCCAAATCGGACGTTTAGTCTGTTGTCAGATGTTACAGATTATCTTGATGTTACATGAGTTTTGGTACGATAGGCGATCATTAATTTTGTTTAAATGGTTAAAAGAATTTGCATTATTACATTTTGCTATTAGAATACAATATAGTGCAGCAATGTCTTAGAAATGTTAATATTGCTTTTGCTGAGTCTGCTATGAGTAAAACAAGGGTTTACAAGTGGAATAAGCGTTTCTAAGAAGGTAGTGAAGACATTAAAGATGACAAACACCCTGAACGCCTCAGCACATCATCAACTGATGAAAACGTAGAAAAGGTGAAAGAAATGATTATGAACGATAGCTGAATCACAATCAGAGAAGTCGCTCATGATGTTGGCATATCAATTAGCCATGTCATGAAGTTTTTGGGAGGTCTGCGTATGAAACATTGGCAGCAAAGTTTGTTTCAAACGAAAGATAAGGAATACTACTTACAAATTCTACGCTGTTGCTTGAAGTAATCCGAAAAACACTCGGATTTGTGGCGAAATAATTCATGGCTTTTGCACCACGATAATGCACCTGTTCTCACTTCATTGGTTTTTTATGAATTTTTGTCCAGAAACAACAATGTAATGTTGATCAAGCCACCATATTCATTAGATATGGCTCCGTTTGTTTTTTTCTGTTTTCAAAAATAAAGAGAACTGCATTGTTTTGTAAGTATAGATGAGATTAAACTTGCATCGCTGAAAGAGATAAACGCTATCATAAAGGTCGAGTTCCAGAAGTGTTTCGAGGATTGGAAGAAGTGCTTCCATAAGTATATAATATCTAATGGGGACTGTGTTTGAGGGTATAACATTGTTGTAGCCAAATAAATATAATTCTTTCCAAAAAAGAGAAAATTCCTGTTACTTTTTTAACACATCTCATATAGAAAAGAAAAGTGTTTTGTAGCATTAATTTGAAAATATACAACTGAAAACCTACTTTAGTTTTTACTTATAAATAACTCATATATTTTACTGACCACTCATTTTTGTGACACACATATCTAATTTAGTAAGTTCATCATTTTTTTTTTTACAATTCAAAGAGAATAATTAAAGAGTACCTACTTGGCTGAATATAGTGCAATTTTACAAAAGACATATTTGTGGTTGTAGGCCTATTATTTTTTAGGTATAATCGATCTTTGCCTTACTAGACAAACACACACTTGAGATTCCGAATCAAGTATGCTAAACACTCAACTTCTTAGGCTGCTATTTCTGGATTTAATAAAATAGGCCTATATAAATATATGAGAAAGTTATATGATTCCTACACTTTAAACATGCAAATAGAGATATATTTACTCCTACAGTGGGTTGTAACTTCTAATATTCAAGAACATTATGTCAGGATAGTTAGCTCTTATAAGTAGGCCACCATAATATTTTCTTGCTAACATAATAGTAAATCAGGCTATTTGATACTAACCCTTTTTCTTCAAGAATTTCCTCAAGTTCGATGCATTTAACTTCAACTTTTCGCTTACGTTCATGATCAAGGATTTCTCTGTTTGGTTGTTTATTATTTGATGCATCAAGTTTTTCCAATTCTTCTTCAGTTTTGTAATTTACTTTATCCTTTGTTTTACGAACTGCAGCCCAATTACGTTGAACGTATCCATTTGTTCCTGACCCTCGTGCAGTTGGTAAACCAATACCATTGTACATGATTGAAGAATTCTGCAATTTATATTAAAAATGATGATATATATAATTAATGATCAAAATTAAATGCTACACAACTTAATCTAATGAACAAATTAATTATTAAAAACCTTAAAAATAAACTTACCTCACAACATGTTAAATAAATATGAATTAAAATATTTCATGAAATTTTTACACAACACGGTAAAATGACATAATTGTGAAGCTCCCCTATTAAAATGTGTTTTACTGAAACCACTAAGTGTCATGTTTGTAGTAGGCTAAGCCTAAATTTATCAAAAACCAGCTTAATGAATTATATATATATATATACATATATATCAGGATATATGTACTATTAACAAAATAGCAAAACATTAAGTTATGACTTTTCGGTAAAATCTAAACGATAAATAAAAATACTAATAAGAACTGATAGGTATAATCTTAAAACACAATTTATACCTGATTATATATTCCAATTTACAAAAAAAAGGATGCAATTATATTACATCACAGTTTATTTCTAATTTCTGTAAAGTTATACATATCTGGTAGTAGGCCTATATAGATATAAATACAAACACACACACACACACACACACACACACACACACACACATATATATATATCTATTATATTAGATCTATATATAATATATAGTATATGGCCTACACAATATGTAGCCTGTAGATACCTACTAGGCCTGTACAAAAATTGTTAAAAATGAAATAACATCAAACAACAAAAAAACAAAAATTAGCCTACTGTATTAATATTGCAGATGAAGGTGACCAGCAGTATTAATAGAAAGAAACAAAACTTCACTTTCTCCTTTATATATAAAGAAACTAGCCTATATACTTCATTGACGGCGGGAAATGAAATTTAAACAATCTAAAAAAAGTATTACAGAATAAACAAACAAATTAAAACTTGGAATTGAAGGCAAGTGACAGCCATTTTGCTGAGATGATAAACAGCGTTGCCAGCTTTTTTGGAAAGTAAGTTATGCTACCAACATGTAATGTTTAGAAAATAAAAACAGCATCAGCTGAAGACATTTTTTTACAAAACTATGAAGTATCATAGTTACTTACTTACTAAAAGTAAAAATAGACTTATTAACTTACCAAATCATTATAATCAAAAAATCATATGAATATTTAAACTTAATATAATTGTCTTACTTTTAATCCTACATTTTCACAGCTGTTTGTTTTATACAATTTAAAAAAATTTAAAGGCGATGATACGTTTTTCACCTTTATAAAAAAATAAATAAATAAAAAATTTTAATTTATTTTCAGACATTCACCCATTCAAAATGTCACTGTAAAGATATACCTACAAAAGTTTCACAATTTCATGCTCAACATAAACTGTAACACTCCATAGGCTACTCTTCCAAACATATTATTGTGGTTCATTATAAGAAACAAAAAAACGTCTAGCACAGATACAGATGTGTGCACTAAAAGCACTGAGTTTACAATGCTACCAAAATTATATTTTTAGGCCCTAGGCCTACTACTGTACTGTAGTAATCGATTTCTGACAAAACCATAAGAAACTCTTAGATTGAATGAAAAATGACTTGAGGCCCATTTAAAATAAAAAAACCTCTGTAGAATTGCAACTTTAGTACTACAGACTGATTTATAATTATCACAATTAATTGCGACTTTAACGCTTGGAAGATTCACATCATCTAAGTTAGTTTCTGAATAGCCTAAGAAATATGTCTCAAAACCTCTGATCACCCTCATCAGCACAACTACCACCAAAACCTTCCCAGTTTGAACTCAGTATTCAACATTAATCAGTTTCAATATGCTTAGCGTGAATCTCTTTTCCAAAAAAAGAAGGTTGTCCTCTGCTAAGATATCAGTAAGAAAGTGTGTTGTAAACTTAGGCCTAGGCCTATGTGCCAACATTGTAAAAAATGAAAAATAATAACAAAAATTAAAAATTCCTAGTCTGAATACTCACAATTCAACATACAATCAGTTACAATGTGCACAACAAGTTTTTGTCCCTGATGATATCAATAGGGGACTTTTAGGCTGAATCACAGACTAGGCTAATGCACAACTTTACAGAAAGGGGAAGCATGAACTAATTCAAATTAGTCCTAGGCCTACTAGTACTTAAAATGCAACTTAGTAAAAATGGATTGGTAGGTCTAAGTTTTAAATCTGTACTAACTTACAGGCAAGTACAGGCCTAAAATATTTTGATTAATTAACCCATAAGGCTATTAATTTATCAATTGACTCTTAATACTATCAAACTATATTCCATATCAACCATCTGAAGGTAGACAATTTTCAAGATTTCAGATCTATGGTACAAATTAACCAATGAAATTTTATAATATAGCCTATAAACCATCTATAAAAGCTATAAAATACAGTTTAAAATCTCCTGAAATATTAAGTCTAAAAGTAGTCTAGGCCTACATACCTTATATTATTCACTTTAAACATTAATCCCAGTAGAATTATTTAACAATATAAACTGAATACAGCATAATACCAGCTTCTTTTCACTAATAATTACATATTATAGTTACATTGCTAGTTTATCTTTATCCCAACATTAACCCTACAATAATTCCGCCATTTTGCAGACTTCTTCCAAAAATCAGAATAGTTATTCAGTGCTATATAAATACTGTAGTTCGATTAAACACATGTTATGTTTTATGTATTATGTAAGTTTAGAGAATATGAATGTCCCAAACATTATTATTAATATAATTTGACATTTATAATAATTTGAATATTGAAATTTGATTGAAATTTTCCCACTTGTTTATGAAAACGAAATAGACTTGAATCTAATATAATTCAAGAGTAAATTTTATGCAGGTGGGCAGAATTAAAAACATAAATGGTTCAAAAGTCCATATTTAACTGCTCAATTATGGTTACTATAAATATGTCTGGATAATGTGGATTTTGATGTGAGGAAATGTCGTGTAAAAAGAAGAAAACAAATTAGGAGTCGCATGTTTTTCTGTATGTCTGTATGAATACAAAGCTAGAGCGAAAACTATTCGATCGATTTCAACCAAATTTGCACCAGACATGTCCAGTAGGCCTGTATAGATGCACGAAAAAGGGTTTTGAAACATTTTGAAAAACAACCCCATTTTTTGCCCAAAAAAACCCCAAAAATCAGTTATTATTTTTTTACAAAAAAAACGGCTCTAACGATTTTGATAAAATTTTGCTTATTTGTAGCCTTTAATATGCCCTACCATATGCAAAAACCCGCATCTTTCTAAAAATTCTCGTTTAGCTAATAATAATTATAATAACTGATTTTTGGGGGTTTTTGGCCATAAAGGGGATTGTTTATCAAAATTTTTCAAATCCTTTTTACATGCATCTATAAAGACCTAATTGACGTGTTTGGTGCAAATTTGTTCGAAATCGATCGAATAGGTAGTTTTCTCTCTAGATAATAATAATAATATTTATTAGTTAATCTCCAACTTCAATAAAAGTATACAAAGCTAGAGAGAAAACTATTTGATCGATTTCAACCAAATTTGCACCAGACATGTCCAGTAGGCCTGCATATATGCACGAAAAAGAGTTTTGAAACATTTTGAAAAACAACCCCCTTTTTGGCCAAAATACCCCCAAAAAATCAGTTATTATTTTTTTATAAAAAAAACTGCTATAACGATTTTAATAAAATTTGGCTTATTTGTAGCCTTTAATGTGCCCTACCATATGCAAAAACCCGAATCTTACTAAAAATTCTCGTTTAGCTAATAATAATAATAATAATACGGTAACTTATTTTTTAGGGACTTTTGGGCATAAAGGGGTTTTTTTTCAAAATTTTTCAAATCCTTTTTACGTGCATCTATAAAGACCTAATTGACGTGTTTGGTGCAAATTTGTTCGAAATCGATCGAATAGTTTTCTCTCTAGATAATAATAATAATATTTATTAGTTAATCTCCAACTTTAATAAAAAAACTCTGCTACCCCACCCTACAAGTCACAGTGAATCTGTTTAGTAGGCCTAAAATATGTTTGTGAGAAAGTATGTGCCAGTTCCTGGTACCCTTTATTTTTTATATTCTGAATCCGATTTTAAAGTTTGCAAACAAAATTTGTTGGAGCGTTCCGAGATATTCGCAAAAAACAGAAAAATTTTAGCACTTTTTCAGTTTTTTTGACCGTAACTCCAAACTATGCATTTTATAGAAAACTAGCTGAAAACCTGTTCTTCGCTACAGGGAATTTGTTTTTTGCTACGTCATTATCACTATGACTCATAATAATTAATTGTAATATGTACTTTTCTCTCATTTTCTTTCATCTATTATTTCACGAAAATTAATTATAACATGTATTTTCAATTAGTTTGGTACTTATTGTTCACGGGTTGCCCGTAAATCGTCACTGAATGTGTGTTGAATAAATTAAATCAATAAAAAAATAAAAAATTCAGAGTGAAGAGCGTGTTCTTTTTCAACCACTAAATCTACAGACTGGTAAATCACAGTCTTAGCTGGATGTTTACAGATCATCCAGATACGTCTTTAATATTCAAATGCATAGATCAGGTTAGTTTTGATCAGCTTACATTCAAAATATTTTCATAAAATTATAAGTGCCAAATTTCAGCTCTCTAGCTTTAAGGAAATAATATCAATTAATATTTATTGTTTTTAGGGGTTGTTATTACTTTTTCAACCCTTAGTAGCACATTACAAATATGTATCTTGTAAGAAATAAATGTACAAAATTTCAGCTCTCTAGCTTCAAGGAAAGTAAAAAAATAAAATAAATATTTATTATTTTTAGTGGTTGATATCACATTTTCACCTCTAGCAGTACGTAACAGAATGTAAAACTCATTTACTTTATATATGTGTTTTGTAAGAAATAAATGTGCAAAATTTCAGCTTTAAGGAAAGTAAAAAAAACAACATTTATTGTTTTAGGAGATGTTTCAACCCTGAAAGGCTAAATATTTTAAAATCCTATCTTAGTGCGCCTCTAGCGCTTATGAGCAATATGTGTACCAAAATTCACGTTCCTTGGCGGTATTAAATTAATATTTACAGTTATAGGGGTTGTTACTAAATGTTCACCCTTAGCAGAACGTGATTATAATGTAAAACTGGTTTATTTTTTTATATGTATCTTGTAAGAAATAAATGTACAAAATTTCAGCTTTCTAGCTTTAAGCAAAGTATAAAAATAAATATTTATTGTTTAAGGGGTTGTTACTACATTTCCACCCCTTAACAGAACTTAATAAAATTTGAAACTGGTTTATTTATCAGTGTGTTGTGTATATTGTAAGAAATATTTACATAACTTCAGCTCTCTAGCTTTAAAGAAAGTATAAAAATTTATATTTATTGTTTTTAGGGGTTTTATCACATTTTCACCCCTATTAGCACGTAACGAAATGTAAAACTGGTTTACTTTTTATATGTAGGCCTATCGTGTAAGAAATAAATGTACAAAAATTTCAGCTTTCTAGCTTTAGGAAAGTATAACAAACACTATTTATTGTTTAGGGGTTGTTTCAACCATTAAATGGAAAATATTTTTAAATCCTTTTCTTGGCGCTCCTCTAACGCCTATAAGCAACATTTGTACCAAATTTCACATTTCTAGGCGGTATGGTGTTTGACATATTATGTAACAAACAATATTTATTGTTTTAGGGGTTGTTTCAACCCTTAAAAGATAAACATTTTAAAATCCCTTCTTAGTGCGCCTTTAGCACCTATGAGCAATTTGTGTATAAATTTCACGTTCCTAATCGGTATTTAAATAATGTTTATAATTTTAGTTGTTGTTACTCCATTTTTACTTAGCAGAACGTGACAAAATGTAAAACTGGTTTATTTTTGTAGCCTATATGTATCTTGTAAGAAATAAATGTAAAATATTTCAGCCTTCTAGCTTTAAGGAAAGTATAACAAACAATATTTATTGTTTTAGGGGTTGTTTCAACCCTTAAAAGAAAAGTATTTTAAAATTCTTTTTTAGTTCGCCTCTAGCTCCTATGAGCAATATCCGTACCAAATTTCACATTCCTAGGCGGTATTCAATTAATATTTATAGTTTTAGGGGTTGTTATTACATTTTCACCCTTTAGCAGAACGTCACAAAAGTTAAAACAGGTTTACTTTTTATATGTATCGTGTAAGAAATAAATGTACAAAATTTTAGTTTTCTAGCTTTAAGGAAATTATAACAAACAGTACTTTTTAGGGGATGTTTCAACCCTTAAATTTCAAATATTATAAAATTCTTTTTTAGTGCGCTTCTAGCTCCTATGATCAATATGCGTCCCAAATTTCACGTTCCTAGGAGGTAGGACGTTTGAGATAAATAACAAAAAATGTTTATTGTTTTAGGGGTTGTTTGTTTGAACCCTTACAGGCCAATTATTTGAAAATTCTTTCTTAGTTAGCCTCTTGCTCCTGTGGCAAATACATGTACCAAATTTCACATTCCTAGCTGGCAAGGTTTTTGAGATATATAACAAACAATATTTATTGTTTTAGGGGTTGTTTCAACCCTTACAGGCCAAATATTTTAAAATCTGTTCTTATTTGAGCCTATGAGCAATATGTGTACCAAATTTCACGTTCCTAGGAGGTAAGGTTTTTGAGATATATAACAAACAATATTTATTGATTTAGGGGTTGTTACAACCCTTACAGGCAAAATATTTTTAAATCCGTTCTTCGTGTGCCTTTAGTGCCTATGAGCAATATTTGTACCAAATTTAAAGTTCCTAGGTGGTATGGTTTTTGAGAAATCGTGATCAGTCAAAACTACCCGTAAACCCTCAAAACTACCCCTAAAAATTTGAATATCAAAATGAAATTTCTTTAGTTTTCCTATTTACATTACAAAGTATACATATGCCAAATTTCATCTCCCTAGTTTCATGGGAAGTGGGAGAATTAGTGATGATGAGTGAGTGAGGGCTTTGCCTTTTATATGTACCGGGTGTCCCACGAAGAGGTCCCTATTTTTGAATTAATATATTAGATGTACCGAACACTCTACAAACCTGAAACTCAACAGTCCTAACATACACATATGTAAAAGAAATACACCTGAGTATCAGTTAATTCTGACACATTAGGACAAAATGGCGGGATATCAAAGAAATAGTACCTTTTCGTTAAAATAGTTTTTTTTGCTTAAGTGTTACAACATAATTATTGAATTTTAACGATGTTACTAAGCTCTAAACAACGTTAGGGAATTAAAGATATAAGTAACTCATAAATAAATTAAATCTATTTGATCCATAAACCTTATTCAAACTGATGTCCATCGATCGCAATGCACTGATGACAACGAAATAGAAAACAGTCATACGCTTTGCTGAACAACTCTCGAGGTATCAACAACAGTTCCTCTTCGATCAACCTCATTAGTTCATCGCCTGTCGCAATGTTATGACAATAAACCTTCTGCTTCAAAAAGCCCCACAGAAAAAAGTCACAAACAGTCAAGTCTGGAGACCTTGGGGGCCAGTCCATGAAGCTGCTGCCACGACCTATCCAACGGTTAGGAAGATTTTGGTCCAAAACTGCTTTGGCCACATTAGCATAATGCGGAGGAGCTCCATCCTGTTGGAAAAAAACGTCTTTCATCTCAGGCTGAGAAAGATGAGGAACTATGTGATTGCTTAAAACTGATGCATACCTTTCTCCAGTCATTGTTTGTCGGGATATGTCATACGACAAAACACCATCCTTGGTAACAGCAGCCCAAACTGTTATACCTGTTGATTTTAATTTCTCTTCTTGTAAGATATGTGGATTTTTTGTGTTATAGTAATGACAATTATGCCTGTTTACAGTTCCTGTTCGATAAAATGTCGCTTCATCTGAAAACACGATTCCTTCATGCCATTTGCTATCTACGTCAGTCTTTTCAATTATTTTCGAACAAAATTCCAATCGTGTGTCAGGATCATCTTCAAGCAGTCCGTGAACTAAATGAGTTTTAT
>JAGFPH010001039.1:258153-273422 GCA_018207615.1 Philaenus spumarius
CAGTCAAGTCTGGAGACCTTGGGGGCCAGTCCATGAAGCTGCTGCCACGACCTATCCAACAGTTAGGAAGATTTTGGTCCAAAACTGCTTTGGCCACATTAGCATAATGCGGAGGAGCTCCATCCTGTTGGAAAAAACGTCTTTCATCTCAGGCTGAGAAAGATGAGGAACTATGTGATTGCTTAAAACTGATGCAATTTCATACGACAAAACACCATCCTTGGTAACAGCAGCCCAAACTGTTATACCTGTTGATTTTAATTTCTCTTCTTGTAAGATATGTGGATTTTTTGTGTTATAGTAATGACAATTATGCCTGTTTACAGTTCCTGTTCGATAAAATGTCGCTTCATCTGAAAACACGATTCCTTCATGCCATTTGCTATCTACGTCAGTCTTTTCAATTACAGTAGAACTCCAATTATCCGGATTAATTGGGATCGGACCCGATCCGGATAATCAAAAATCCGGATAATTGGATTTTTCTCGAAAAAAGGCCGTTTTTAGGAGAAAAACGTAAACAAAACACAATAGAGAACATTTACGGTATTTATTATGAAAAAACAATATCAATGACAATGTTTACATTACGTAATATTTACAAACAATACTAAATCACTGTAAAGTACATTACTTTTTTAACATACCAGGCAGAGTTTTGCTACCTTAAATCGATTCCGCGCCGCCAAGTCTCGCATCCGTTTGACTATGTTCTTATTCAAATCTGATCCGGATAATTGGCGATCCGGATAATTGGAGTCCGGATAATTGGAGTTCTACTGTATTTTCAAACAAAATTCCAATCGTCTGTCAGGATCATCTTCAAGCAGTCCGTGAACTAAATGAGTTTTATAATGTTTGATTTTGTTCTTTTTGGCATACCTTTGGACAGATGACTTCTGTATCCCTGTAGCAGATTCCACCTTTCTTACTGAATTAGGCTTATTTGGAGATTCCATGAAAGCAGCACATACGATTTCTTCATTTTCTATGTTGGAGGATCTGTGGTATTTTTTTTGTATGACCCCGTTTCTAGTAGGATAGTCTTCCACTTAGGAATAGATTTCCTTGACGGTGGAACTACACCTGGGTACCTTTCCCTAAAACGCCTTATTGCTTCTGCTAGGGGTAGAAATAACTGTTTAACTGCCCAGGGTTCACATTTACAGATCACTAAGATTCAAGGATAATTAACATAGGAATAAACAAGTCCGTACGTTTTACAATTTATTATCAAATGGTTCAGTGGTAGACTATTCTTTATTACAATCTCTGCTAACCAAACTACAATGAATTACTAACTTCTATTAGCACTGATCAACTTAACTTTATTATTCTAACTAATGAATCTGGCAATGCTACCCCAAGACGAAACACCCAAAGAAATAACTATGTTTGTAATGCTGGCTCGAATGAGCTTCTACTTTAATTTTTAAATAAAAGAAACTTAAACAATGAATATCTGACAATCTGTTCACCTACCTAGCTCTCTAACTGGAGTTCTCGTAGCACAAAAATGGTCGCTTCCCGACCAGCAGCGTCTTCTCCGCTTCCCTGCAAAGCCCACCCTGTCTCACCGAGTCTCTGCCCAGCACACCAAAAAATACTGACCTCAATCTAGGTCAGTATGACCCTTCTATAGTTTTGTCAGATTGTCAAATTCTTTCTTTGTTAGTGTACTTTACTCGAGTCAGCTATTTTACAACACTTTGCATTATTGCTCAATGCTCCACTTTCTGTGTCTTTGTCTTGGGCTAGTAAATTCTAAACTATACTAAACTTTATTTTTTTTTATAATACTTATCTACATCTTAAACCTATCCTATAATCTTAACACTTCATAATCATTTTCAAAGGCAATAGCCCAGGAACAACATTTCACTTTTTGCTCAGTTGAAAACGGCATGGTACATAAGACACTTTACAATGCAACTTAATAACAAATGCCAATGTTTATTACCAAATATGTTCATTGTTGTGGATACACGCAGTCAGCTGATAGATTTAAAATAGTCTAAACAGCTGTAGCTGTTCCTATTCTAAATAAAAGTAGGTTTACCCTTAAAATATGATTGCTGATTTTGTTGTTTTTTTGTTTTTCCGCCATTTTGTTTGGATCAGTCAGAATTAACTGATACTCAGGGGTATTTCTTTTACATATGTGTTAGTCACGACTGTAGAATTTCAAGTCTGTAGCGCGCTCTATACGTCTGTCATATCAATTCAAAAATAGGGACCTCTTCGTGGGACACCCGGTATATAATATATGTATAGATGCTACTCTATCTATACAAAGTTAATGTAGACAAAATTTGGTACTTGTGTATTATACGGACATTATATTAAATGTCTCTATCTACTATCATAGATAATGAGTAATAAAATATATTATGCATGCATACGGCGGCAGTGTGGCGAAAAAAAGGTTGTCGGGAAAATATTGCATGATCGCACCGTAGGGTAGTGCTAGGGAGAAATCATTCAAGGCATTGGTGCTACACCGCTTTCGTCGTTTCCCCCATAGATCGCGTATATTGGAGAGTAATATTACTACATTAGAGGATGCTATTAAACAAGCAGAATCTCTAGAAACTGCCTCTTTTCAATCAGAACAGTATATTCAGTGTCCAACTTACAGCACAGCTAGTTCTATATTAATAGACATAAGTAATTCTAATAACTATAAACCTAATACTGCATTGCAAGTCGGTCCTATTCCTATACTAGAAGCAAGCCAAATAAATGGTTCACAGACTTCTAATGAATTATTAACTGCTTCTATTCCTAAATATTTTAATAAATATTACTTCTGTGGATATAACAAGCATCCTAGAGTCAAGTGCCCAGCTAGAGAAACTGTTTTCAGTAAGTATAATAAGATAGGCCACTATGCCCAGGTGTGTAAATCTAGCACAAGTAAGCCTATTCAAGATACTATAAACAAAAAGATAGCGTCTTCGATAATAGCCTCAACTGACGGCTTACCACCAGCTAAAGCTTTAGTTAAAGGCTATATTAATAATATTCCTGCTACATGCCTGATAGGTACGGGAAGTTCTTGCAGTTATATAAATAAGAATTTTGCTAAAATTCATAATGTTAAAATATATCCAGAAATAGGCCGTGTATCAATGGCCTCAACATCCTTGACTTCTCAGCTTGAGGGCTATATACTAGCTGATCTTATAGACTGACTAAACATGATTATCCGAACCTTAAACTTTCTGTTCTTAATGAGTTGTGTGCTGATGTTCTCATAGGACATGACGTAATGAAATTGCATTCTAAGATCGATATGTCATTTGCTGGCAAGCGTGACACTCTTCAAATTTGCAATGCAGCCCCAGCTCTTGTGCACCCTCATAAGTTGTTTGGCAATCTATCCCCAGACTGTAAACCTATAGCTACTAGATCCAGGCGGTATTCCGAAGAAGACACCCAGTTCATCAAATTAGAAATTTCTAAACTGCTGTCAGAAGAAATTATAACAGACAGTATATCTCCATGGCGTGCACAAGTACTAGTGACTAGAAACGGTAATCGTAAAAGCAGGCTAATTATTGATTATTCTCAAACTATAAATAAGTATACTTTGCTTGATGCATTTCCTTAACCGGATGTAGATAGTGTAGTAAGAAAGGTTGCTAATTATACAGTATTTAGTTCTATTGATTTGAAGGATGCTTATCACCAAATCCTATATTATCAGAGGAGAGGCACTTTACGGCTTTTGAAGCTTGTGGTAAATTATATGTATTTACTAGAATTCCTTTTGGCGTTACTAATGGAGTGGCTTGTTTCCAACGAGTGATTTACAAAATAATCCATGATGAAGGACTTAACGGAGTCATAGCTTACCTTGATGATATTACTGTGTGCGGAACATCAGTTTCAGATCATGACCAAAATCTGTCAAAGTTTCTTTCCTGTGTACAAAAATATGGGCTAGTTATAAACCACAAGAAAAGTATATATTCAAAGAAAATTATAAAACTTCTTGGACATTTGGTAAGTCATCAAGTAATTAAGCCTGATCCTGATCGTTTGAAACCATTGCTTGAACTACCACCCCCTGTAAGCTCTAAATCATTAAAACGGGTTATGGGTTTCTTTGCCTACTATACAAAATGGATTCTCAGGTTTTTATGTAAAATTCAAAATCTAATCAATAGTAAATCTTTTCCAGTATCTCAGCAAGCGTTAAACGGTTATAAAAATTTAAAGAAAGACATAGCAAATGATACAATCACTACTATATCGGGTGATCAGCCCCTGAACGTTGAAACCGATGCTTCAAACTTTGCCTTGTCTGCCATATTAAGTCAAGATAATAGACCAGTAGCGATTTTCTCCCGTACTCTTTCAAAAGCAGAGAAGTCCCATTCTGCTATAGAAAAGGAGGCTTCAGACATAATGGAGGCTTAGGAAGTGGAAAGTGTTTTTAATAGGGAAATCATTTAAGTTGATCACAGATCAACAGATGCTTTCTTATATCTTCAACAAGAGACTATCTAGTAAGATAAAAAATGATAAGGTTGCGAGATGGCAAATCGAACTAGCTCCGTACGATTTTGATATCATATATAGACCAGGAATAGAAAATATCAAGGCTGATACTTTATCTCGAGTTTGTGGAGCTGTGGATAGTTGCAGCAAGCTCTTTGAAATTCACCAGGCTCTCTGCCACCCTGGAATAACCAGAATGCTCCACTGGATAAGGTCAAAAAACTTGCTTTATTCAGTTGAAGACATAAAACAAATGACATCCCGGTGTGGTATATGCTCAGTGGTGAAACCTAGATTCTGTAAATACCAAGGTCAGCTTTTCAAAGCTATGGCACCTATGAAAAGGTTAAATATAGACTTTAAAGGACCGCTCCCCACTAAAACTAAAAATAGATATATCTTAAAGATCATCGATGAATTTTCAAGATTTCCCTTTATCTTTCATTGCCAAAATATAAGTTCAGCTACTGTCATTAACTGTTTGACCAAACTATTTTTTTTTTTAACTGGTTTACCTGCTTTCATACACTCAGATCGAGGCTCTTCATTTATAATATAATAGATTACCTTAAAAGGTCCATCTTGTGACTTCAATTTTGGTCTGTGACTAGTTTCGAAGTCGCAACTTCATCTTCAGAACTTTTCCTTAGATTTTATTTTTTCATTCCTTCTGCAGAAATCGTCAAATATTAAAACAATAGTTAAAACACACAACACATACACAAACACTAATTAAAACAGTCGTGACTAGCACCGGTGTGCACTCGATAATATCCGGTTGAGCACTGTCGATAGGAACGAATTATTAACCACTACTGACCTTCGATGTATATTTTACAGCAGTATCATACAACTGATTCGATCTGAAAGATAACTGATCATTCAACATGTGGTCAGGTTGTATGCTTTGTAAATTTCAAATTCTTCCTGTGCATCCATTGTTCTGCCTTTCGCACATAAATATAATGGCTCCACACAGGATTGGAAATCTCCAGATCTGTGATTATTCTCAAAAAGGTGACTAGCATAATTGGAATTGGCTATATTTGTTTTATTTTTAAGGTAATCTATTATATTATAATATTGTGACTTGGTGCCATAAATAATGCATATCTTCATTCATGTCTTATGATATATCACATCTTTCCTCAATTCTCTCGGTGTCACTACTAGTCGCTCAACTCCATACAACCCGAGAGGGAATAGACAAGTGGTACAATGGCATTATCTGGAGGACCATCAACCTAACCCTTAAAAGTAGAGACCTACCAGTCACGAAATGAGAAACAGTATTAGACAAAGCTTTACATCCAATAGGTCACTTTTGTGTACCGCCACTAATTACACCTCACATGAAAGTTTCTTTTATTATCATCGGAGATCAGCAAATGGAACTACACTACCTGAATGGCTTTTGAACCCTGGTCCAGTTCTTGTTAAGAACAACTCAAGATTAAGTAAATACGATGATCTCGTTGAACAAGCAGAGTTACTCCAAGCAAACCCTGATTACGCATGGATCAAAAGAAAAGATGGCACTGAAACTAGCATGTCTTTGAGACAAATTGCTCCAGAGATAACTTAGTTCAAAATGAAGAATCAACGCCTAGCTCACAAGATACACTACCTCACTCCAAGACAATCCCTACTACTAGGTACCTCTGATTCACCCTCAACGTTTTAAAGAATTCAAGAAAATTATCCACCGTCAAGAGAATGTCAGAGTTCTATAAACTCTCAAAACCACCAACATCAAATTGAATCAGAAAATGAAAACTTCAAAACAACCAGAAAACTTCCAAAATATTTAGGGGATTATGTTTTGTGAATAACTTTCTTTGGGAGGGGAGAATGTGATGAATGTTATAGAAACAATTATAGTTTGTTAGATTTCATTATAATATGTATTTTATTCTGAAGATCAGTTACTGCAGGCATAGTTTAAAGTTAATAAAAGCCTTATATACTTAAAAGGTTCTAAGTCTTTTATTCATCCACAGCACTACACCAACCTTTAGGGGGAGGGAGTCATAACTGCAGAATATAATGTTGGAAATGTGTTGGGAGAAATTCTGGGACATGGAAAATTCTTTAATAAAGGTAGGAAAATTGTGGGTTTTTCGGCCGTTTAAATGTTGTATTACCTACAATCTGTAGCATATTATATTTATACATTTTGTTTGTGTTAATTTTGTAGAAAATCGTGTGATTAATAATATCTGCATTAGTTAATTTCAATGTATTTGTATAAATATTGAAAGACAAAGTACTGTATAAATTATATGAAAGACAAAATATAAATCGTTTTAGAACCCTTGCGTTTCTTGACGAAGCCCTAATTAAAAGATCAAAAATTCTATGCTATATGCCTCTTCATCCTAAACTAATCACAGTCACAAACTACAGAAAAGTGAACGAACTGTAGTTACGTCTGTAAACGTAAACGCTTTAAGGTAGGTACACATTAGGCCTGATTCACACCTACTCGGCTGTCGTGTAACCGACATCTATCAGACATGTAGCCGATGCCGACACAAAAGTGGATCTTTTTCACACTTACCCGGCTGTCTGTAACCGACATCTAGCCGAGCCGAGGTTCTTTCAGACCTTGATTCAATATACCTTGTTCATGTATATTTTTTATTTCATACAAATTGGATGATTATGTTTAGAGAAAATTGATTTGTATCTAATGCAATTTAGTTAAGACCAGGGCCGGATTTCCCAATAGGCCCGGGCCTATGGGCGCAAGCTCCCAGGGCGCATGGCCGAGAGAAAAAAATATTTAAAAAATATCTAGAAATAAAAATAAATAGCCATTACTTAACATATTTTTTGAATTGATTACAAAAAAATCATTCTGATTTTGAAGTTTATCGGAACAAATAATTGTTGGTAAAGTTAAACTATTTTTACTTTATATCACAGTTTTTGTGTCACGTTATCAAAATACTTCATGTAAGCTGTGTTCCTAAGATTAAACCTATTTTATAACGTATTACAAAGTTTTTTTTATTTATTTGCCCAAATGACTAAATTGAACAAAACCTAAGTTATTAACATAGCAATGGCCATGCTTTGTTGCGGGAATGCTCTGCGGGTTGGATCGTTTTGTTTCAGTCCCACAAACGAGAGCTCACTATTTAATACATAAAATCACTAAAAGTGTTTTAAGACGGCATTTTGTTAAGCCCAGAACCAAGTAAATTACTCGAAAAACTTGCAATGATAAAATTGCATCGTAAAGTGGTGTTTAAGAAATTAACATATAGGCCTGATATAATTTTTTAATAAAGGTTTTTGGGGAAGTAACTTTAACCAGACTAGGGGGCGGAAAAAATTATTAGACCTAGTTGCGCCAAAATGCTAAATCCGGCCCTGGTTAAGACCAACGTATTAGCCTACAAGAAATCTCGATGAACTTGTCTTCGATAAAAATACATTTTTTTTATTATCTTGATTAATTATTATGTCAATTAAGTTATATTTATGTTTTGTATTAGGCTCGCGCAGTCCATCATATATTTTGATTAATAAATAAACTTTATAAACAAGTACATAATGTTTCAACTAGGAACATACAACACAAAATCCCTATTTAGGGATCCAAGAGTGACCGATTTGTCCCCGGGGGAGTCCTATTCGGATAAGCTGTCGGCAGTACTCGGCTTCGACTGGTCCCCGAGAGAGTCCTATTCGAATCAGCTGTCGGCAGTACTCGGCTCCATGATGGGACCTATTGCAACCTTTCCAGATGTGGGCCAAGTGGCCTTTCCAAACTTTCAGGAGGCCATAATGGATTGTTATCTGGATAAATGCCCTCTGCGATCTAAAACTGGTAGATCCAATACCATGGCTGTTTAATGCCTCCAAGCGGAGCGCTGATTGGAGGGAATACCACCTAGCTCTCACATCAAACAGCAAAAAAATTGGGCAAGCCAAACTTGATTCCTGGAAAGCATTCAGCAGCAAAGTGAATAGCTAAAAGGAGGCAACTAGACTGCAAAAAGTAATGGCCGCATAATCCTGTGGGCACCTTAAGAAAGCTGACAGGAGGTTACACTAAAACAGCGGAAGAGAGGCTCAAGGTACTACTTGAAACTCACTTCCCTGGATGCATACATAGTGACACTGTAGATGGTAGTCGAAGCTGGGGATAGCTCTTGGCCGAGGGCATACCGGGCTGAATATTCAAAAACTGTATTGTGCAGGATGCCTATTATCTAATGAGAGTCCTGAGCAACCTTTAACATTGAATAACAACACCATAAATTACACTCACTGCTATAAGCTTTACTGCAATGTCTTTGTGGTAAAAACACTGGATTAAGTAATAAGATGAAATTATATACCGTTGCACATACTTTTTGAAAATACCCCGTTGCTAAAATACATTCTACTTTTTATGGAAATATAACTCTTTTGGGAGGTATTGGGACTGATGTGTTATGTCGTTAAACTTAGTATATGTCTTTAGGGTTTAAAAAATTAAGAATTTGATCATACATTTTATTTACAATATATATGTTATATACTACAATATTTGGCATTTTATAAAAACATATTATTATACATTGATAAATGACTATACTTTAAGTTACAATTATAAAATAGCATTTACTTCTTGCGCACAAATTACGTCTAATAGTTTTAAAACAAAATAAATATAACCTCTAAAATTACAAGACTTCCTTTGGCTTCACCATATTCTGTGAAAATGTAAATTTTGAATTTCTTTAGAATCTAAAAACTCTTTTTTATATATATTTATAACTTTGAAAAAGTATTGAAAAATCTACTTTGACATACATATATTACAATAATTAATTGTAGTTGTATTACAAGTTCAAACTAGAACATGTTAATAATCATCTTTAATTCATACTAATTAAATGTATTGAGATTTTCAAATGCTATTTATATATGTGTAGGTTTTGTACAAATACATAGTAAGCTTTTGGTTTTAGTGCCAAAAATGAAGCTTAAATAAATGTTTGACCTGTCAGTTTGGTTTAAATATTTTAAAATGTGAATGTTGATGAGATCATTTGAAAAAAAACTGTGATGTAACAGAATTACTAGGACACTTTATATTACTGTTTATTTATCAGAACATTGGATAATTAAATTTGAAACTAGTATCATTAGTGCACCATTCTATTAAATTTAAATTATATGTTTTATATAAAATTGTAAGAAGTGTATTTCTTAATACAAATACTGTACCAGTACTGTACAGGGGCGAACCTAGGAATTATCTTGGGGGGGGGGGGGGGGAATAAAGGGAGGGGAGCCCTGGGAACATTTTTTGAAATTGAGTGCTTAAAAGTGTGTTTTGAGGGTATTTTAAGACTTAAATTACTTTAAAAACCTAGTAATTTGGTGCAAAAATGTATTTTTTTGGTATAAAATTTAGCTGGGATTAGTAATGATATTATGAATGATTTAAAGAATGTTTAACTAAATTACATTGAAGAAAAAACGGCAGATTTTTACCACACTTACTACAGAAAGTTGTACTAGCCCTCATCTGTCTTTACTCGCTATTAAACTGCATATAGTAGTGTTCTTGTTCGTTATTAAGGCTCTTACACAAGCTTCACACATTAACTGTGTAGATATAGACCTAACAATGAAACCAGCAATAATTATTCCGCTCGGTAGTCACTCGGACAGGAGTGCGCTGCCTTCTTGGACCGACACATCCGGCCGCCAGGCTGAACGCACTTTGCACTCCGAGTAGCTTCTCTATTCTATTATGTGCTCACTGGTACCGACCCGTATTCTGTGTGTGGTCGCCAGTCACAACTCTTTTTGTGTGGATGGACAGGGTCGGACGTCGGACCACTACTACTGGCGCGATGTGAACAGATTATTCGCTTTTTTGCTGTAATACCTATCAGACCCTAGTGCTGCCAAATGCCAAACACACTACATAGTTATACGAAAAAAATTAACGTGACAAGTAGAATCATATTGCTTTAATGTATACTTGTTGTTGGAGTTGAAGTAAATTATTATAATTGGAAATGCTCATTGATTGAATGGTATACCTTTATACCTATGATGAGCGCAACATTTTTATATCAGTAATCTGACTGTTTTATGTTTTTTTTTTACAAAACAAAATTTCGAGGGGGATGCATCCACTATATCCCACCCCCCTGGGTTCGCCCCAGGTACTGTATTTAGATTTAATTTATAGATCTTTTCCATATGGTGAATTGTAATAATATATCATAATCTATATCAAGTGATTCGAATAGGAAATAAATATACAAGGAGTTTTCATGTAACATGTACACATATTTTTGGTTTTCTTAAAAGTACTCTTATTTCCTTTTGGCACTAATTTATTTTTAAAAGTAGATTCCGTTTAGTTTTGCATGATATAAAATAAAATAAAAATGTATAATTAAAGATCAAAATATCTAATATGCATTTAAATGCTTGATATATTTAGCAACTCAGTTAAAAACGGACCACTGAGACTTTAAATCTCTAGTGACAACACATTTGACCAAATGGTTACACAACAAAAGCAATTATTTTCTTTAGCAAAATAGATTACTACCTAGAGTACATTATTATATTAAATTTATTCATAACAAATAGTTAAATATATATTTTTACAAAGTGAAATAAAACATAAAAATGTATCACTTTTAAACTTTGGCAATAACAATAAATACCGATATATACATAAAAAAGTTATAACCAAAAGAACAAATTTTTGTATAAATTTACCATGTTTGATTAAAAAAGTAAATATTTATTTTATATCACAAACTATACACAGAAACCACTTAACTTTATCACAAGTAAAATGTGAATTAAATGCAAAATTTAAATACAACTATTAGTAATCTAAATTAGTGCAACTTAAAGCATCAGAAGTAACAAAACTTGCCTGTAAGGATTATTTTGAAAAACAAGTTTGCAGTAATACATTTGTATTACCTTCCTTAATTGTAAACATTCTAAAAACCTTGGTTACTACTCATAACAATTTTAAAAACGTAATTTTAAAGTACATCCCAAAAAATATCAACACCATTTTTCACCAAGGCTTGATTTACAACGGAATGTCGCTGTAGTGTGAAGAGAACTTGGCCAACAAAGAGGTGATTGGGGAATAGCAGGTGCTTCACCTTTATAATTTCTCTTTGTTGGTTTCTTATCTCCAGCTTCAACAGATTGGAGACTAGTTGCTCGATGCAGAGATAAACGAAGAGGTTTCTTAGGAGGTATTGGTCTCTGTATTCTTTGTTCGGGATGTTTCTTATAATGCCTGAGACATGACTCCGAGCTATAGTCCAGTGATTTTTGGCTAGACATATCTCCATGCTTTGAATTATGGTTTTGAAGATTTGGTCTAGTATAACTAGGCTCTGAATCAAAGTCTAAAGATTTTGCACTTCGTTTGTCTCTTTCAACATAATCAAAGAGTGATGTTCTAGCATCTCTTAAATGTCGTTGTCTTTGTTCTAATTGTATTTGATGACTTTCCGAATGCCTTCGACTATGACTTTTTCGATCTGTCACTAATGTTTCTGTATTATAGTCTAAGAATGGTTTTCCGGATGGAGCTGTTTTCTCTAGATGTTGTTGCGAACTATGCCGATGATTTTTTACTACGATGGTTGTTGGTTCAATATCTAACGAATTTGTGCTCCTGGCATTGTGAAGATTTGTGTCTCTCTTCTTACTGTGACGAGCTCGTGGTATTTTATCTATTTCACTCGATGAAAGATCTAATGACTTCACACTCCTTGAATCAATAACGGAACTTTCTTCATTGGTTTTGCTACAAGCAATACTATTTTTTGAACGGACTGTAGGTAGATTGTGTCTGGTTTCTGGAGGGCTTTTACTGCCCACTTCCAGCCCTGGCAAATTGGCAACCAATGCAGTTACTTGAGGCCCTTTCTGGAAAACTTGAACTTCTGGTTTAGGCGACGAAGATCCGACTTGTAAAGATTTCACACTGGAAGCTGAAGATGTAACAGGACTTTGTGGAACTACTTCGTCTCTCGCACGGTCTAATAGGTCTGCAACTTGTTCCTCGAGGTAGGAAATTCTATGTGTAAGTCTTAAGTTATCACTGCGAAAACTATCTCGAGTTCTTTCTGCTTCACCAGCTTTTTCACGCACTACTACTAACTCTGCTCGAAGACTTGACATTAATTCATCTAATTTGGATTGTTGTTTTCGTAACACTACAACCTGAGCCGGATCAGGAGATACAGATAATAATCTCTGCATATCTTCTTTAGTCTTGATCAATACCAACTTTCCATTCACTTCCAGTAATCTGTAAACAAATTTAAATCTTAAAAGGATTATATGTTATTAAGTATACACAAATAATTTAAAAACATGTATTGTATAACATTAGAATAGGTTATTTATTGTTAGAGGATATAAAATTGTTTTGCAGTATATAATAAAAAATACATTTAATTTCAGTGATTTTAAGGGTAAGAGATATTCAATAGTAAGCACTATAGAATTTAATATTAAAACTCGGGGTGGTGCCCATTTTAATTGGTATGACGATATTTTACTTATAATGATTTAACTATATTCAATTTGTGTATCCATTTAATATAATATTTACACTACAGCCAAACATGAGAAGAGCGATATCAATGTTTAAGTTCGGCAGTTATCTGGGTGAACCGGGCAAGTGGTACAAAATATTTTTCCATACCCGATTAGGACTGATATTGTTGAATAGGTCTTTCAGATGTCATAAAACATTATACATACTAGCGAAAAAAGCCTCCCGAGGTTGGCTGAAAAATGTCCTAGTCCTAAGGCAAAATGAATCTCCTGAAATTAGTATCAATCGTTATCATATTTAAAAAAATAATAATTCCATTATTTTATTTCGTTTAAAAGAAAACATACTAAATTCAGAGATTGTATCAATAGAGTTTTAAAATAAAACCAAACAAACTCAAAAAGAGTCCTAATAAATAAACAGATGAAATAAAAATGACAATTCATAATTTTTTGATAATAATGAAAAAAAACATTTACTTTCATTTAAAACAAACCGCACGAAGATCGGTTACACAGATTTCTAGAAATAAGTATTAATAGGGTTTTAATCTAGAACCAAAAAATCCTAAAAAGTGACCTTATAAGTATAAGGATGAAGTACAAATTACTTCTATAACTTTTTAATAATAATAACAATATTTTCTTTTTATTTCAAATAAACAGAACTAAAATGGGCCCGGTAGATCTTCATAAATATGTAGTATAAGTGTTTTAATCTAGAATCAAAAAACCTGAATAGCCAAAAAGTAAATTTATAAGTATACCGATGAAATACAAATTACTTTTCATAACATTTTGATAATAAAGACAATATTCCCTTTTATTCTGAATAATCACCACTCAAATTGGCCAGGTAGATCTCCAGAAATAGGTATCAAAAGTGTTTTAACCTAAAACCTAAAACCATCAAAACTCAAAATTAATTAAACTTAATTAATTGTGGAGATAAGATAGAGCCTTAAATAATTGCGAAGAAGCAATTGGTCTTTAAATACTTGCGGAGAGGCGACGGAACCTTAAATAATTGCAGATATGCGTGGGAGCCTTAAATAAATGCAGGGATGCAACTGCGTCTTAAATAATTGCGGAGATTCGACGTACCCTTCAATATTTGCAGGGATGCGAATGAGCCTTAAATAATTGTGGAAATTTGATGGAGCCTTACATAATTGTGGAGATCCGGTGGAGCATTAAATAGTTGTGGATATGCGTCGGAGCCTTAAATGCGGGAATGCAACTGTATTTTAAATAATTTTGAAGTTGCTGCATAGTCTTAATTATTTGTGGAGATGCAATGGAGCCTTAATTAATTGTGCAGATGCAACGGAGCCTTAAATAATTGTGGAGATCTGATAGAGCCTTAAATAATTACGGAGATTGGATGGAGCCTTAAATAATTGAGAGGATGCTACTGTATCTTAAATAATTGCGGAGATGCAGAGTAGCTTTAAATATTTGCGGAGATGCCACCGAACCTTAAATAATTGCGGAGATGTGACGGAGCCTTAAAAAAAGTTGTGTCCGTGCAATGACGAAGATGGTGACGCGAGTTCAATAATTTTTCTCTAAGCAAAATGTGCCCAACGCGCCAAATAAAGTTTTCACTTTAAGAAAATCTAAAACTGGCCTTATAAATAATATACTGATGAAATAAAAATGACATTCCTTCAATTTTTTATAATATTGACAACATTTCTTTCATTTAATTATAACACACCAACATCGACCAGGTAGATTTCCAGAAATAGGTATCAATAGAACTTTAATCTAGAACCCAAAAACTCAAAAAGTGACCTTTTAAATATAGGCTACCCATGAAATAAAATTGAAATTTCATAATTTATTGATAGTAAAGAAAAAATTATCTGTCACTTAAAACAAAAGCACTAAAATCGGCAAGGCAGATATTCAGAAATAGCTATGAATAGGGTTTTAGCCTAAAACAAAACTAACTCAAAAAGTGCCCTTTTAAAATAATATACACATGAAATAAAATTGACATTTCATAATTTTTTTTATAATAAAGACAAAATTTTCTGTCTTTTAAAATAAACTGCACTAAAATCGGCGGTGGGTAGATCATCAGAAATAGCTATCAATAGGGTTTTAGCCTAAAACCAAAATCACTCAAAAAGTGCCCTTTTAAATATACCCATGAAATAAAATTGACATTTCATAATTTTTTGATAATAATG
>JAGFPH010001039.1:273432-287749 GCA_018207615.1 Philaenus spumarius
ATACCCATGAAATAAAATTGACATTTCATAATTTTTTGATAATAATGACAATATTTTTTGTCATTTAAAACAAACAAAAAAACTATAAAAGTACTCTTTTAAATGTACCCATGAAATAAAATTGACATTTCATAATTTTTTGATATTAATGACAATGTGTTCTGTCATTTAAAACAAACACACTAAAATCCGCCAGGTAGATCTTCAGAAATAGTCATCAATAGGGTTTTAACCTAAAACAAAACAAAACTCAAAAAGTGCCCTTTTAAATATACCCATGAAATAATATTGACATTTCATAATTTTTTTATAATAATGACAAACATCGCTATTATCCGCCCGGTAGATCTTCAGAAATAGCTATTAAGAACGTTTTAACATAAAACTAAAAAACTCTAAAAGTGCCCTTTTAAATATACCCATGAATTATTATTGATAATTCATAATTTTTTTTTTTATTAATGGCAATGTTTTCTGTCATTTAAAACAAACAGCACTAAAATCTAAAGGGTAGATCTTCTGAAATAGCTGTTAATAGGGTTTTAACCTAAAATAAAACAAAAACAAAATAACACAAAAAAGTGCCCTTTAAAATATACCCATGAAAAATATTGACATTCCATAATTTTTTCATAATAATGACAACACTTTCTGTCATTTAAAACAAACCTCACTAAAATCGACCCAGTAAATCTTCAGAAATAGCTATCATAGGGTTTTAGCCTAGAACCAATAAAACTCAAAAAGTGCCCTTATAAATATAAATTCGACTTACGGTTAAGCCACAAACTGGCTTTGGAAAAAAGCTTACACTGAGAGAAACGGCCTGGCCGCCATTTTTATTTTATTTAAATGGTTAAAAATGAAAAATGGAAAAAAAAAAACGTATATATACATTGCTTGGCCTAGGAATAAGGAACATTCATGCAAAAAAATTATCAAAATCGGTCAAGGCGTTTGGACGTAATCGTGAGACAGACAGACACACAGACGAAATGCCGAACGGTCGAGCTAAAACGGAGACCTCTCTTCGCTCAGTCAAAAATAGCGGGAGTTGCTGCTCTCTGTTCATATCAATAAAACATTAAAAGAAATAACATGTTACATAACACACTTCGTGATTGATGAACTAGACACTTCAGTTTAATTAATCCCAATGAGGATTGTTATGAGCGGTGACGGTAACTAATCCATAGCCAACAAAAAAACGCTGTGTGTTCTAAGCCTATGGGGTTAGAGGCAGCGAGGGATGAGTCATGGTTGCTATTCTAAATTATTCTAAAATAGGCCTGAATCACAATTAGAAGTGGAAAATTATACATGCCTCTATCGGCTATATAATTTTAAAGTACTTTTGGGAAGCCTAAAACGAGTTATTTTGCATCTTAATTTAAAAAAAATTCCCCCCCCCCCCCCCCCGTCGTCCTGGTTACGCCTATGGATTTAGGCATATGTATGTAGTAAAATTATAGGTGTATACAATAACTTATACTTATAAGTAACTGAATTTTGTGAATCTCATTTACTCGTATTTAACAAAATTATATTCCTTAAAGTAAAATAAATATATTTGCCTTAAATCTTACTAAATTGACCAGGTCAAAAGTCTCCTAACTAAATAAATACATATACTGTGTTCAATATATTTTTTAATTTTAACAATAAACTAGCAGATAGTTAACTGTGTACCAAAAGCATCAAGGTCAGACCTATCTCTGACCTGCTTTTCCTATTTCCCTGAATTGTTTTGTAGAAATAATCATTTTCATCGCTGTAAGCAGATAATAGAAATAAGTTTAATATGCATTTTTGATGCCAAGTAACAATCAATTGTTATAATGAATTAATTACCTTAAAAGATCCGTCCTGTGATTTCAAATGAATTTTTTTTGTTACTGTGTTATATGTTTCGAAGTCATAACTTCATCATCAGATACTTCTTGTTTGTTCGTTCTCACTGTTGTGTGTTTACACATTTTTTAATGTGTGACGAGTTCTACAGTGTGAACGAACAAACAAGAAGTATCTGATGATGAAGTTACGGCTTCGAAACATGTAATACAGAGAAGTCACACACAGGACGGACCTTTTAAGGTAATAAATTAATTATAGAAATAAGTTCTTATTATTTTCGCCAGGTAATGTAATTTTCTCCACTTTAGTATTGTGCGTAATCAATGCTTTCTAACCTGTCTCCTTTCACAAGTCCTGAATCTTCAGCAGCCCATTCTACATAAAGCCCACTTCCATCTTCTCTAGACCCAGCTCCAAACCTTGGACTCTTGGGGTCATATACTAGTTCAACAGCATGAATAGAGACTGCAGCACAGTCTTTTACATAGCTAAACAAAACCAAACATATTTCTTAAAGTATTTGATTTGTTTAAATCAAATAATAATAATAGCATTATACAATTTATTACATTAAAGCAGAAACTAAATACATTTTACTATATTTTGTTCATTGGTGATTTAGTTTGTTTCTCACAAATACATTGCTTGAAATAATTCCACCTGTGTCACAGATTACCTTTTTTATGTAACAAATTGTTTATACAAAATCGATTACTGTAACAATTTTAAACTATTGTTTAAGAGTACTCGATCAATCCTTCCAATGTTTTAAAATTCTAAGTTTAGACTAATTGGTACAAAAAAGCAAAAAGAGACTGTATTAAAAAAACATGTTGATTTAACTTTGCAAAACTAGTATTTTTTTTAAATCAGATATTTAAAAAAAATATGTTTGAACATTCAAAAACTTTGTGCTCTGGATACTAAATTTGGCTTGATTTTCTTATCAGGAGATATAAGACGGAAACCAATAAACTGACAAAGATGCAATCCAACTATTCCGAGACATCTCTGATTATTTCTTTTTGCTTAGTGTCCCGACTGAAATACCACCGATTAACTGAATTTTATTCTGGGAATACAACAAAAATGCTTTTACATCTACTTTGAGAAACTAATTTTTTCTAATGTTCTAACTTATTAATAACTTATTGAGTGAATTACTGTATTTATCCCTGCTGAATTTATTATTGGTGTTTCATTTAAAAATGCTCTACTGAATGCTGCCAGAAACTGTAATACTGTAATATATTTTAATATAAAACACCACTTATACACGGTGTTTAAAACTGTTTTAAGATTTCAAGAGCGTATTCCCCACATTGAAAGTAAACAAAAATGTTTATTTCTATATTGTAAACATTTATCTGACAATGCTTGGTTATCCAATTAATGTTATAACACCCAGTTTGAGAAAACAATCTAAATTGTTAGAACAAAAATAAATTGTATTTGCAAAAGTGTCAAGAACAATTTCCCCTTATCCCTGAATCATACCACTGTCAAAATAACTGATATTGAAATTGAACCCAGATTATCAATAAACTCTCAATTCTATTTGAAGTTTCTTCGTCCAGATGTAACCATCACTGTTTTTAGAAATGAAAGGTGGCAACCCTGTAAGTCAAATTTTAATTTCCTCCAAATATAATATTTTCATTTAGTTTGATTATTTGTAATATTGTACAGTAATAACAAAATTAATTCATGTACTTGAGTTTTTCTATGAGTGTTATGTAGAGTTTATTGTGTTGGTAATAACAAAATTTTGATGTAGATAAGCTATCTACTACTATGGTCAAAAAGTTCCCGGAATGGGTTTAATTTATTTATTGAACGTTGAATAAAACTTACAAATTTATTTTCCCTCAAAATACTCTCCTTCTGCAACAATGCACTTGCCCCAACGTTTATACAGCTCTTCAAAACACTTTTGGAACTCATTTTGTGAAAGTTCTTTCATGGCATTCGTAGCATTTTCCTTGACAGCATCAGCATCTGCATATTGTTCTCCCTTCAACGATGTTTTCAACCGTGTGAAAAGGAAGAAATAGGCTGGCGCGAGTAGGTTCTAGCATGGTAACATTGTTCTTGGCTAGATAATTACTTACTAACAGGGACCGATGTGCAGGGGCGATATCATGAAGCAAAATCCAATTGTTTGCCGCACTTTTTCCAGAGCGTTTCCTCCTGATGGCATCTCTTAAGCGCCTAAGAATTCCCTACTCATAAAGTTCTGTGTTCACTGTTTGTCGCTGTGGAATGAACTCGTAGTAAATTATGCCTTTGTAATCAAAAAATACCTCCAGCATCTTTTGTACAAGCAAAATTTTTCCTTCCTTGGAGATGTTTTCGTTTCCATTTAGAGGACTGACGTTATGTTTTAGGGTCGTAGAGAAAACACCATGTTTCATCGCCAGTTACAATGATGTGAATCGGCCATATCAATTAACTCACCAGCCATTAACATCCAATCTTCTTTGTTTTCGGCAGTCAGCATTTTTGGAACCATTCGCAAACAAATTCGATGCATGTTCAAATGATCATGAAGGATACTGTGGACACTACCGTGTGATAAATTTAACTCAAATACGATTTCGTCAATCGTTAGTCTTCTGTTTGCACGTTCAAGTTGCCGTAAGTACTCAATGTTTTCTTCAGTGGTTGAGGTTGAAGGTCGTCCACTACGAGGGTCATTCTTCAATGATTACACGACCATCACGAAACCTTTTGTGCCATTCATAAACTTGACCTTCTTCATCCCCTCATCTCTGTAAGCTTGAATTAACAACTCAAGAGTCTCAGATGGTAACTTTTCAAGCAAAACACTGAATTTAATGTTTGCTCACTGTTCACTATACACCATTTTTTTAAACAAAACTGTTAACTTGCAGACACACGATAAGCACTCTCCACCGATGAACAAAAGCAACTGAGCTATACCCTCACTACCGATATTCCCTCCCCAAGAGTAGGTCAACTGCTACAAAACAAAATTTTCACGAAAAACTGTGCTGAGGGTCTCTAGAAATTAATTCCTGGAACTTTTTGACTCTAGCTTGTATTACTTTTACAATAGTAAACAATAAAAATACCTTATCACAGAGAAGACAACTAAGGGCGTTTCAACATTAATATCTAGTCAAAGATAAAAAAAAGTTTCAACACTTGAATTTTTTCAAAATTTTATTTTATTAAAGCACAGTGTAAAAACTAAAGAAAAGAGATTTAACGAAAAATGGCTTTGAATAGTGATTGAGGAACCTCTGTTTCAGTAATAACAAATTATTGTTTTAAGGCGATTTTCAAATTTGTTATGGTTGTCATGAAGTTAGTTAACTTGAGTTGTAAATTTGCCTTCAAAAGGTCTACCCTATATAATGCGTAAGCAAATAATTAATACAAATATTTGTTGGTATAGAGATTTGTAAAAGCTCTGCAGTAAATATGGAAAAGAAAGAGTTTCAATAACATATACCATTTGGGTTAAGCTGAAGAACAAATCTTATGTGTGCGATAGATTTGTTGGACTTTTAAGGACCAAGTTGAATTAATCGATTTAATTTACAAATTTGGATCGCAGAAAAAACTAAGTGTGTTCTCTTTGTAATTTAAATGAGATTGAAACTGTTTTCCAATTTGTCACCAATATCCTGTTTTGGTTAACATTCGAAAATTTAATTTTTTCAAAACAGAATTAGGAAGTAGAATCGAATTTGTTTTTTATTTGAATGGGTAGACTTGGTAATTATTTGAAGGATGCTTGGGAATACACATGGCAACTCATAAAAGGGTTTAGGTACATATTAAAATTATTAGGTAAGGAGATGGTTGGTAAACTTATTCAAAATATTTTAATTAAGTAGGATGGAAAGTTGGAAAAGTTTTGTTGCATGTTCTGTTTGTAATAGCCTTTATAGATATATATAAATATAGAACCACCAAGAGAAATTTCAGGGTCATCACTAACAAATATTTAAGGGCCACCTGAATTTATATTTTCCAATTAGTAAGTTTTCTCCTTCCTCATAAATCCTTTTATTTGTATGGGTATATATCATGGTTTATTATATCAGAGGCAAAACATTCATGTTTGAAATTATTCAAACTTATTGGTAGTTATATACAATAACCTTGATTGAATTTAAATTATATTTTATGGTACAATGCACAGATTATTAGAATTTAAAATGTTAAAAATGTTTTGTTTATATTTTTACAATTTTTCAAATAAAAAATAAAATTTTTAGATGTTAAGTACTGATACAAATTTATCACTATATTTTCATGTTCTAATTGAGTTATTAAATGATTTAACTTATTTAAGTTCAGTTAACAATTTTTTAAGTTTATAATATATACATAATATACATATTGTACTAGAGATATAAAAATAATATGTTAAATGGCAATCGTTTTCTGTGTCTGAGAACTAGGTTATAATTAGGTCAGTTATATAATTTGACTATTGTAACTCGTGCAATGAAGATGGAGACACTTTTGCGTTCTAGTTTTTTAAATTAAAATATTATCGTACAAATCAACAAGCACAATTTACCATTGATTAATTTATAATCTGAAAAAGCATTAATTTAATTCTAATTTTCTCCCATTTACAGTAATGAAGCTATTACTTAAATAAAGTTGCAGTTTCTTTGTTCTGAGCAGCATCTTCAAGACAAGCTTGAAGATTACGTGTTTCCTCAAGAATACTAAGTAGGTTGAGTTCTTCTCTACCTAGTTGGTACTCAAGCTCTGCCTGTTGTATCCTCACATCAATGTTGCTGAAAAAACATAAGATTCAAATCAATGCAGAAAATAATATGTTGAAATGAATTTCAATCATATAATTGAAAAACAAATCAGACTGCACAAGTAAAATTCATAACCAAAGGGCAAAACTTAATATTAAACATTTCAGGAGTAATGATGTTCTGGAAAGTCATGAGCTCACGTTTGCAGAGGAGTGCCTTCTAAAACCTAAAAATGCCTAAAGGAGTAAACAATTTATTTTAAATTTCTCTGACTTCATGAAACCTTAAACATAAATACTTTATTATGATACAAAACAAGATAAAATGGGCAAAATTTAAACTAAAAACGTAAACTAATTCACACATTAACTATTTTCTTTTTCTGAAAATCTTCAAAACAAGGGTATATACTATATTATATACAACAGAACATTACAATCAGGGTACTGACAGGCTCTGTCCTTCTACTTTTGCTATTTTGTTGTTGTATTGTAGCCATAGAACTCAATTAATACATTTGGAACGCTCGGGCTGGTGTTCTAAAAAATGGTCTTTACCCCTACCCTTTGGCTGTCACTCACAGCCGCTCAGTGGATTTCAGCATTCTGCGCCCTATCGTTTACATGCTTTTGCGCCACGCCAGATTCATGTAATTAGAATAAAATTTATATATTATTTATCTGCATAAACTACGGAATCTAACAGTATAAACTTCTTGTAGTTTGGCAATTTATTTGATTTGTAGTAATGAAAAATATTTACCTTTCGGCCTCACGTGTGCGAGTTGCTATTTTAAAATAAACTTCATCGGCATATTCATGCCCCATTACGTGTGTTTGTGTATAATTTATTGTTTTTTGACGTGCACTAAACAAATGCAAATCATTTTAAAAATTTGTTTATAAACGGTTTGAAAATGCCTGAAAAAATAGGCGAAACGTACGTCACCGTATAGAAAGTGATCAAAAAAGGACTGCGAGCAGTACAAGGAATTAAGGGATTTATGTAAATATATCCAGTCCGGTAAGGCAAAAACAAAAATAAATCAAAAATATTTAGAGTTTTAAAAGTGTGACACAAAAAAGTCACTAAGCGTAAACTTTTTTTATATTTGGGTTAAAAATAAACTTTCAGCGGAAAAGTTGTAGATAATTAGTTGGTCCACAAATTTTATCCCAAACATTTTTTTATAAAATGATTTATTTGTTCTGTAGAGATGGTAACAACTTTTCCTGCGCTTCACAAATTCGCATCGCACTACTCAGTTCAGTCTTCACAACTTCATTGAACTGACGAGACACTTTGTTACATAATACAAATTTGATAGTATGAACAAGCTAAACTATGACTTATCATTATTTTACGGGCAGGAAGTGGTAGCGATTCTTGTTTTTATTTTAGAAATATATATTTGTTTTATTGCCGCTGTTTTTAATTAATAAACTGAATCAGAAGTGGAACCAACATATAGCATGTAAAATGACAAAAGGGAGGGGTTAGTATTCAAAATGAATTTAAAATGCAATTTTAAATGGTATTTTATTATAATATAAGATTAAACAGTTGTTCATAGGCATCTTACATGTTATTTAATAACATTAACTTATTTAATTTCTGCCTTAGGTCCATTGATGCTTTATTTTGATCCATGGATTGAGTCCAGGCTAAATCATGGCATCGTATTTTGAAAAAAAAAACAGCAAATCTTTTTTACTAGTTGTAACTCTCATATCATCACCAGGGGAGGTGATCGGATGTGAACAACAAATCTTGCCACCAAAGTCATTTATAGCAATGTTTACAAAATGAGGAATATCGCGATGGACGCGGTGGCGATATTCAAAGCGCATGTTTAACCTTTAAATGTGAGGAAAAAAGTCCGTATGGAAAATGTTTTAAATAAAAAAATTTAATCAACTCATTTTCAACATTTTTCTTGTTTGAAGTTTATTTCTACCCCAAAAATAAAAAAAGGTTACGTTTAGTAACTTTTCATGTTCCGATTTTTTTGGCTGATTATATTTTGTATTTTTATAAATCTGTTAACCGATTGATCTGTAAGTTGTTTACTCCGATGGAATCCTCAATTCTTCTAGATAAGAAATGTGTAAGTTGTAAGTTTAATTACAATCGGATAATCCCTATGCGATGGAGGAGCGTGTTAATGAGTGTGCGCATTAATATATTTTACGGCAGAAATCGCACAGTTGATGAAGTTGATATCCAAGTGGAGGGGTAAGGACTGTTTTTCGCTTCCAAAACTCCACTGCGCTTGCATTTCAGGTGTATTAATAGAGTTCTATGATTGTAGCATACGTAGCTCGTTTTTGAAATTTCCTTGTTTGTCAGAAGCGGCTGAGGAGTGTGGCGCCCTGTCAGATGCACTAGATGTTTGACACCGCTTGGTACTACTGGTCGGGGACAAAAACCCTTTCTTTTCTCGATGTGCGATATCAATCTTGGGAAGACTTTTATAATTGGGGATCTATACAATTATATGCCAACTATACACGTAGACATAAACCAACAATCTAACTAATAAAATATGAAATAAGAAAAAATTCGAGTTCGAACAACAAATAAATATAACTCTGCATATTTTACCACAAATTAGTGCCCAAACACCTATGGCGAGTTACTAGTGATGATTGGTTTTAACCATTTTACTCGGAAAAGAGTGCACAAACACCTGTGCAGCCTTACAGCCAGATGACTGGCTACAAGACAATTTCGTACAAGTAGACAGTGAATCATTTGTCCCTAAACAGCAAATTGGGCCCTCTAACGCCCCCCCCCCCCCCTCAAAAAAGGGTATTACTTTCACCCATCTCTTTCTCTATTCCCCTCAGGCATTCCAGTGTGTTCCTATCAGAACTATTTCGTGTAAAGTGTCTTAAAAACGAATGAGTGGGGTGAGGCTAGTAAAACACTACAAATGATGTTACTTGATGTCCTTTTGTACTTGATGTTCTAGAATGTCATTACTATTTAAGTGCAATTTGCTATATTTTATTTACTTCTTAAAGGGTAAATTATTATTATTATTATTTTTAATACTTTAAAAACTTTATTAATAATAAAATATCATACAGTCAAAATGTAACAGTATCATAGTTTGCAAAATATTTTGTTAAACAGCAACAGAGATTGTAACAAATGTGATTTTTAGATGCAAAAAAGGATTGAGAGGTTTTACTAATTGCCTCAAGTTAAATAACACCTTAACTTGTAAGAATTGTTACACTTTATTTCCTACTTGAAACCTTAATGAGAGTAAATTTGCATGTAAATATAACTTATTATTACAATCTTTAATAAATGTAACAATTTGATATAGGGTTGAAAACTGTCCAATTGCAAGGGTTTACAGAACCTTTATATTTTAGAAACTATAAGAGTGAAGTCAGAGTGGAAGGCAGTTTAAGAAAGTCCAATCTTGACGAATCCAAAGATATCTTTATATTATTTTCAAAACAGTTCTGTTGAGTGATATTGAGCCTTAGAGAAGTGACGTATTTGTGTAATTTCCTATTGCTTTCTCCCGCTGCATCAGGGGCGTAGCCAGGGAGGGGCAGGGGGGGGCCTTGGCTGAGCTGATACTAAGCTAGAAAATTATCAGGATGTTTGGTTAGGTTGCAGTAAATAAAAAACATAGAGAATCTTCCTTTTTTCCAGCTGAACTGGTGACATGTGTGAAAGTAAAGGCTATCTTTTTTCTAGGGATACGTTTTTAATAAGATTAAATTTTGAAAAAAGTCTGCAATTTTAACTCGCCATTTTTAATGTTTTTTTTATTAGAAATCCAATGGACAAAAATAAGAGCCAATTTGGAGTATTTTTGTGAGCCAATTAAAAAAACTCAAGCTCATCATTAAATATACCCACTAATAAATTTTATACAAAATACTCATTTCAAACACTTTTTTTAGGTAGTAACCATAAAAGGGAGGCAATTGATGGCAATCATGGAGAGAAAGAAGAGAAGAAAGCTAAATTAGAACCAGCACCTTGTGCTGTTGAATCTGTACCAGGGCCTTCATTTGCTTCATTGTCGGCCATGTCGAGCAGGTTAGTTGATGAGTGCTACGAAAACGATCTAGGGGAGTGGCTTGGAAGTTCTTCTAAGATGACAAGAGAAAAGAAAAAGGAGTTATTAACCTGCTGTTGGCAACCATCTGAAAAGTATGACTTTTCTAAAGACGTTGAACATTCCCAACGGAAATTCTGTTATAGTTGGTTAAACACTTATTCGCCTTGGTTAACATATTCAAAGAAACTAAGAGGAGGTCTCTGCAAATACTGTGTTTTGTTCCCTCCAGCTACAAGTACGGTAAAGGGTGTTCTAGGATCTTTTATTGTGAAACCATTTCAAAGATTCAAGCACATGCACGATTCTTGCAATAACCATGCTTCCAGCCAATGGCACAAGGCTGCAACCAATGCAGCAAAAGCCTTCATGGATGAGATTCCTGTAGACTTACAAATGGTTACTGGACACCAAAAACTTGTTGAAGAAAACAAGAAAATCTTGCTACCGATTATTTCAACAGTCATTTTTTGTGGTACACATGACTTACCTTTGAGAGGAAAAGACCTTCATGAAGGAGTATTTGAAGATTTAATTAAATTTCGAATTGATGCCGGTGATCGAGATCTTAAACGCCATTTCGAAAAAAATGTTTTAAAGAAAAATGCAACCTACATGTCCCCACAAATTCAAAATGAAATCGTTGATCTGTGTGGAGCTGTGGTCAAAGACTGTATCATTGGAGAGGCTAAGAAGGCATCCGCATTTAGCGTACTGGCTGATGAAACGGCCGATGTATCCGGAAAAGAACAGTTGTCTGTTGGGTTAAGATTCTTTGACAATAACAGGATGGAAGTTCGGGAAGAGTTTGTAGGTTTTATTCAGATCAATGCCCTTGACGCTACCACAATTGCTACAGCGATTGACCGATTTCTGGAAAACGAAGGTCTTGATCCCAACAAGTGTGTTGGTCAAGGTTATGATGGATGCTCAGCTATGGCTGGTCAGTATCAAGGAGTTCAGGCCATTATAAGAAATAAATACAAACTTGCACTGTTCTTTCATTGTGCTTCTCATAAATTGAACCTAGTAGTTAATGATTTAAATAGTGTACAACAAGTCCGTAACTCTGTGTGTGTCATCAAAGATATAATTCGGTTCTTCAGGGAGTCTGTACTGAGAAGGCCTTATGCACCTAACATCCCTCTATTTTGTGAAACTCGTTGGTCACAAAAGTATAAAAGCATTGCCATATTCTATAAACATTTTGTAAAGATTGTTGAAGGACTGGAACGGCTTTCAGTGGAAGGGAATCCCAGTACAAGAAACCAGGCTTTCCAGTTACATGCTGCAGCTACAAAATCTCAATTCATTATTGCCGTTGCATTAATAAGCAAGTACTCAGCACTACTAGAACCTGTAGTCAATGCTCTTCAAGCTGAAAATCTGGATCTGGCCCAGTGTTTGAAACACATCAAGAGAATTATAGAACTTATAAGAAGTCATCGCAAAAATGTAGATGAAGTTTCCACTGAGCTTGTAGACGGTGCTTCTAAGATTGCAGAAGACTTGGAGATCGATTTGGCAATCCCTAGGAGTTGTCAAAAACAGACACATCGGTCAAATCCTCCAGCTTTAAGCCCGAATGAGTATTGGAAAAGGTCACTGGTGATTCCCTACTTGGACTCGCTAGTATGTTCACTGGAGACTCGGTTCTCAGACGAGCATTCACCAGCATTTTCCCTGTTGGTTCTACATCCTTTCAATATGCTTGAAATGACCATTACTGATTTCCAGGTAAAATCAAAGGAGTTTATGGCGTTCTACGAACTTACAGGTTTTGCCTCTGAAAGCGAACTTTGGTACAACATGGGGAGAGACAAACAACTAAGCAAAGATCAGTTAAGAAAATTAGATTTGGCTGATTTAGTGAAAGAGGCAGACATTTTTTATCCTGCAACAAAGAAGGCACTTCTCATTGCCATTTCTCTACCATGTACAACGTGCACTGTGGAACGATCATTCAGTACGTTGAGAAGAGTAAAAACCTGGCTTAGATCTACAATGACAGGTCAACGTCTGAATGGACTGTGTCTTATGAGTGTCCATAGAAAAACATTCAAAGAAAATAAAGATGCTTTTGAAAATGATATTTTAAAAATATTTTCAGCCAATCCTAGAAAACTAACTTTGGTATAATAAACTAATAACTTTTGAATGGTTAAATATGTTTCTAGGTTACAATAATTTTAGATTATTTTTCTATTTTATTTTTATTTTTTTAAACAAACTTCAACAATTTTCAGTTTTTTTTTACAAATAATATTATGTGCGTAAACTAGTTACAATGGAACAATGCCATAGTGTATAATGTATATAATTATTTATAAGTTACTGTACATGATTTGTTAGCAGTTTATAACTGGGAACGAACTTGAACTTGTGTTAATATTCATTAGGCTTAAGTCGTTTAGTGTAAACATTCCTGAATGTATTATTATTTCTACAAACACAATAAGTATTTTTGTTTTTAAAAAACAAACTTCAACAATTTTAATTTTTTTTTTACAAATAAGTGTTGATTATGTGCGTAAACTAGTTACAATGGAACAATGCCATACTGTATAATGTATATAATTATTTATAAGTCACTGTACATGATTTGTTAGCAGTTTATAACTGGGTACTAACTTGAACTTGTGTTAATATTCATTAGGCTTAAGTCGTTTAGTTAAACATACCTGAATGTATTATTATTTCTACAAACACAATAATTATTTTTATTTAAAAAAAACAAAGTTCAACAATTTTCAGTTTTTTTTTTACAAATAAGTGGTGATTATGTGCGTAAATTAGTTACAATGGAACAATGCCATACTGTATAATGTATATAATTATTTATAAGTTACTGTACATGATTTTTTAGCAGTTTATAACTGGGAACGATCTTGAACTTGTGTTAATATTCATTAGGCTTAAGTCGTTTAGTTAAACATTCCTGAATGTATTATTATTTCTACAAACACAATAAGTATTATTGTTTTTACTAGTATTATATTAATAAAGCTTTGAAAAAATGAAGCCAAATGATTATCGTAATTATGTGTTTTATACGCCACATATTGGTTCGTGTTCTACGACTCTATTGAAATGCGGTTAGTGAACACTTTATCATGATATTTGCCATAAAATGGCAGTTGACTCGGCACACAATTTGTTTAGGATTTTGAAATACAATATTAAAAACAATGCTAATAACACTTAAAAATATTTACAGTATATTATGATATGGTAGAAACGTCCGCTAAAAATATTCCATACCACACTCCCCCCAGACTCCTCGGAAAAAGGCTTATAAAAAAATATATTCTTATAGCTTATATCAGCCCCTCCGTTCCACACATCCTGGCTACGCCCATGCGCTGCATCAATTGATTTATAAAACTACAATTTTAACCCTCCCAGTGGCAGACTGCCCAAAGTGACGTTCTCTCAGGCGCAAGATGCAGCTATTTCGACAATTAGCGAGAATTTGCATAAATTTGCATTTTTGATTAATTAATTCACTTAAAATCATCCAATCGTAATAAAGCCGGTACCGTTGGAAAGAAAATTAATTAAAACTTAAATTTTTTTATTTAAAACTTTTTTGTAAAACGTATATTTACATACGTAATCATCG
>JAGFPH010001039.1:287849-309359 GCA_018207615.1 Philaenus spumarius
TTAACGGTCTGCAACTCCTCACAGTTGTCAATTGTCACAAAGATCATTACAGCATTGGATTCATTAGACTTTTATCTTTCAAGTGGTATTTTTAAATAATCTGTGACTACATTAGGTTATGAGATATAGAATTTAGAATAAAGGCTTGTCATTGGTCTCAGATTGGGCCAATAAGGAAGCATTTTTTAAATCGATTTTTACTATCAGAAATCGATTTATTCCTAAAGGCCCTTCTACACCGGACGCGCCGTGCTGCGCTGCTTTGCGCAGAACATGCGCGCGGCGAACGGCGCACTTGGTGTGGACGGTGAACTGCGCAGCATCGCGCAACCTCAAGCATTTGTGAACACGACCCGGCCAGTGGCGGTATTTTGACGAACGTCAAAGGAAATTGTTCGACCTTGCGCGCTGTGTGTGGACGGGTAGTTGTTGCTGCTTGCCGTTTGAACACGAACAGTCAGTTTAATCCGAGTTAATTTTGCTGTTGTTGACTTCTAAAAAAATGGCTTTTGAATGGAATCATGAGAAGATTGAGACTCTAGTGAATGAGTATCGGTTAAGAAGTGAACTTTGGGACCCCAAAGATAATAATTATCATATTAAAAACAGGAAAAGTGACTCTTGGCGCGAAATCGCGAGTGAGGTAGGGTGTGATGTGGGAGAAGCAAAATCGAAAATGACTTCGCTACTGTCATCGTTCAGAAGAGAGAAAGCTAAGGAAAAGAAGTCACAGAATGTCACTGGTTCAGGTTAGTAGCCTACATTAATACATAGCTTCTTCAATAATTGTTTTATGTCTTGAAAAAATTCAAGGATAAAAAATATTTATTGGAATTAATTTGGAAATTCGCTTAAGTTAAGCAGGTCTGCTGCGTACGTCTTATTGTACTTCTACGGGGTAATGAACATCACAAGAACGGTTTTTACCGATACCATCCAAACTTCGTGTGGTTGTTTTATTATTATTATTTTTTTTTTTATTGAACTAATTCAGTAGCTTATTTTCCATCAGTTTGTCTTTTATAAATACAAAAACCACACGAAGTTTGGATGAAATCGGTTACACCGTTCTTGAGATTTTTAATTACCCCGTAAAAGTAAAAAATCTGGACCAATAGTTGTCGGAATAATTCTGACATGTGATTGTTTACTTCCAGGTCGAGCCCAGATATATGTCAGCACTTGGTTTGCTTACAAGTTATTCGCATTTTTGAAGGAGAAGGATACACCAAGCAACACTTTGAACACAGAAAACGTAAGTATTTTTTACTTACTACATGTACTATACATTTCTCTTTGTATAAACCTTAAACAAAAATCTAACAATTTCAGAGCAGACTAAAAATAAAATGTAATAACGTTTAGCATTTTGGCATTCTGTTGTGCAGAAACTGAATTATTGAGATACTAAAAGAAACATTTTTACTGATTTTCATAAAATCAGTACCAACCCTTCAAAACGTATGTATCTTGCAAACAATTATTTTGCAAGATATTTTTGTACTTTCACATAACACATATTTTGTTTTGATAAAAACTAATTTATTGAAATATCTCCAGTATATTCATTAAAAAATAACGAAGCACATTCGAGCGGACCTATATTTCTTGATTACATTCAATAAATATATTTTTGTTAATTTAATATAATATAAATACAGTCCTATATAAAAATAATATATTTTTAAGTTTTTGGTTTACGCTTATGCATAACGTTCTTGCCACGAAATTTGTCCAGTTGTAACAAAGTACTCAGCGAATTCATTGCGAACTGCCTTTGCAACTTCCGAACTTTTGCGTGCTTTCTTACTAATACCTCGAAGTGCTGTACCGAGGATTTCTTTTCTCCAATTTCCCTCAATGACGGTTCCATTCGGTAGTTCATTGTCAAAAGTACCGACGGGAGTGTAGATATTCCTGGATGTTTCACTCCTTCTAAGGAAATTGTGCAAATAAAGAGTTGTAAGAACCACATCTCTGACTTTATCTGGTTCCAACAACATCGGTCTTCTCAACACTCTGAACACCGCTGAAAGAATCCCAAAACTATTTTCTGTGACTCGCCGAGCCCGTGATAAACGATAATTGAATATCCTTTCTTTGGAACCATTTTCAGCAATCCCAGAGTAGGGTTTCATTACGTTTTCATGCAGTGCAAACGCTTCATCCCCTAAAATAACATAAGGCACCCGTTTTTCACGTCCTGTAAGTTTTTTTGGTTGAGGTGCATTCAAAGTTTTCCCTTCAATTTTTTCCCACAAGGCGCAGTTTTTAAATATACCACCATCAGATATACGACCCTGTGCACCGACATCAGCAAACAGAAAATTGTATTTTGCATCCACAAGCGCAAAAAGAACGATACTGAAGAAAGATTTGTAATTGTAATACTCGCTTCCGCTGTTCCATGGAGCTTGTATTTCGATGTGCTTCCCATCCACAGATGACAAACAATGTGGGAAATTCCACATTTCTTCAAATTCCTTTTCATTCTGTAGCCATTCCTCCTCTGAGTTGGGCAGCTGGAACAAAGGACAGAGATACCATAACAACCAGTATTATGATATAGTTAAGGGGATTAAATACTGGAAATTCCAAAATCCATATTACTGGATAAATATTTTTTAACGTTCGTTTAAAACTTAACTTTGGTTCAAATAAGACAAGAAATTTCTTTTATTTCTACTGATATTCTGTACAAACTAGTCTACTGGTCAGATTTTTATAAACTTGTTCTCAAAATAAAGGCAATACGGTTGAACCTTGGTATAAGGAATACTCATATATCAGAATCTCGGTATAATCAAGTCTCCTTCGACTTTCCATAACAGTAAAAGGTAATATAACATTTATACGACTAATAAAACAAAGTATTTTCTATTTCCAGTATTTAATCAACTTAACAGTAAAATAATTGATAATGCGATAGGTTTTACAGTGGTTTTGTTTTTCTGCAGGTTCCTATTGAACCAAATTCTCCTGGAGACGATGATGAGGAAGATTCTAATGAACCAGAACCTGTTGTGTCAATTGCCAATAAAAGTACGGCAACAGCACCGCCTGCTACAACATCCACTCAAAGAACTTTTGCTCCACCTCAACCCAAAAAGAAAAGGCAGAGTATGAGCATTGGCGACTCCCGGCTTGCTCAAGCGTACAGCATAATGGATAATGCCGGCAAAACCACTAGTGACGAATGCGCGACTTTTGGACAGCATATAGCTGCAAAGCTCCGAAAGTTTGATTGCCGTAATCGTAATTATTTGATGCACAAGATAAGCTCATTGATATACGAGACAGAAATGGATGTTGACAGACATTCTTCACAACAGCTGAGCAGTGATTCCAGCCGAAGCCAATCCACTTATTCTGCATTTCGGTACAATACCACTGATTTTGAAAACTCGTCCTCCTCAAAAAATAGTTATCTTCAATCACCTAATGAACATCGATCCACATCAGGGATTGACGAATATCAGCCACGAAATGAACCAACACTTCTCCATGTATTTACTGCACCTGACAACCCTTTGCAAAGCTTTATAAACGACTTCGAGGACAATGATTAAGAATCTATATCTACTCTGTATGATTACAATACTTATAATTAACCGTTTGCAACCATTTTCATATTACAAAAAAACTTAAGATGCATTTTTAATTTGTAATGCCAATAATTAAAAAACCTTTCAGCATCAACTTTCTGTTAATTCTATTTCAATTATGCTAAGTTCTATAAACTAGTTTGTAATAAATGATATTACTTACTTGTATGTAGCCTTTCAGTGCATTATTGAGAGCCCTGCACACTTCCATCACAATGTATGAAATGCTCTGTTTAGACACTTTGAAAAGGTACATTAAGCTTGTGAAAGAGTCTCCGGTTGCTAAAAAACGAAGTGTTATTGCCAGTCTGTCCTTAGCAGTTATAGCTCTTCTGTAATTTGTATCACGTCGACTGATGTCTGGCCCAATCAAATTGAGAAGATACTCAAAATCCTCAGACGACATGCGACAAAAGTTTTCAAACTGACCACCAAGGCGGAGTTCATTAAGCATGGTTTCCCCTCCGTACAACTCCCGACTTCTCAGTAGTGGCGTCACCCAATGACGGCGTGGTTTTCTCTTTTTCCGTAAAATATGTTCATTATAAATTACAATAAAAGCCGAAGCAACTAGTTCCGAGTCCATTTTCTTTCCAGCGCGCGCACCACGGATCACACCCGAACAACTACAAACATGGTGCTCTGTTTTGCTCCGTTTCGTGCAGTTTCGCGCAGTTTCGCACAGCGCAATATGCACGGCGCAGCGCGGCACAGCACGGCGCGTTCGGTGTGGAACAATCTTAAGATGTGTAATATACCGTTTTAAAGATAAAATTCCATAGTTTTAGTCTATGTGCAGTTCAAATAATTTAGTCATATTAGGTTGGTACAAACTAAACTGAGAATCAAGCGTTTTTAGGAGTTTACGGTCACCATTTTCCAAGCCAGTTACATAGCAATTAGATGCAAGTATTTTTTTCTCTTGACATTTTACTGAATTGAAAGCGTTTATAGTTTATAAAACTGTGTTATATTGTGTTACAGTTATAAATAAATAAGTGTAGATTGTGTTTTTTAGTGAAATTATGTTTATAAAGTGTTGAAAATAGTGTGTTCTAAATAGTGAGTTTTTTGCAGATAGCCTAGGCTATAGGCATGTTTTATTAGCGTTTTTTGTAGTTTGAACATAAAAATTGGTATTTTGAACTGAATAATTTTGAAATTGAAATATATTGTTACACATTTCTCTTTATAACTATTTTTTACAACTGTTGTATATCTTGAAAAACATTACAAAAATATTTCTCCAAAATTATACAACTTTATTTATAGGATTTTTGGTAAAAATCGTGGAAAGTTTATACATATTTGTTCGTTCTGTTGTATCTGATTAGAAAATGAAAGGTTTTTTGTAATTTCCAATCTTACAGTTAAATTCTATCATTTATTCTCTACAATTTGGTATAATAAAATTCCATTTTGGAGGAAAAAATATATAGGAATATTCGTTTTGAAAATAGACCTATTTTTTAGCGTTTTTGTAGTTGTAACATAAAAATTGTTATTTTCAACTGAAAATTTTTGAAATTGAAATATATTTTTACACATTTATATTTAGAACTAAATTACAAAACTTTTGTATATTTTGAATAAAATTACAAACAAATTTTACTATTTTTTTATTTAGGCATAAAGTTGGTTTTTTCCCTTCCGTTTCTGAACATTTTTTGTTTCTAAGCTAATAAATTTTACACTTTCAAAAGAAACTAATTTTTAGTGGCATATTTGAATTCTTTGAAGTTTCTTCTACAAAAAAGCTACGGAACACCTTTGGATTGGGGTTCATTTACTATTTTTGGCAAATTTTTAAAAATATGCATGCAAAACGCTAAAAACAGGCTTTTCAATTTTAGCTTTAACCATGCCACTTGGAGGGTTAAAACAATGATATACATATGTAAATATACGTTTTAAAAAACATTTATAAATACAAAAATTAAAGTTTGAAACATTCCTTTCTAATGGTTTTTGTTTGATTGAGATTGGACGATTTTTAGGGGGTAAAATATTCGATAAAATCAGACGTTACAAAAGTGCTGTCTCGGCTCGCTGAGATGACACTTTAGTTGTCTGCCGCTTGTAGGGTTAAAAAATTTGTGTATCTAATACTGCCAGAAAGATGGTTAAAATATTAGTAAAATATGGAAATTAACTAAACTTATAAAATTTCATGCTTTTTTCAACCACATTAAAATTCAAGATTGACACAAGCATTTTTAATTTGGTCAATAAATTAATTGTTTGTATTACTCAAGTTCTGAAATTTATATAAAATAAAAAACACTATACTATGAAGTTTTCTGAGTTAATATAACAAGTAGATTGCAGATAAAACCAGAACCGCCTACAACAAGTCCTTCTTAGATGAGGTTATATTACATTGTAATCTAATGCGTAGGAGTTGGATAATAGAGTATAAATATAATAAAGGAAATTCAATTACAACTCGATGATCTTGGCAGGGCATTGTAACAGTTAATGGTGTTTCAAGTTGTGTGTTTATATGAGTGTAATATCTCACAGAAAAAAAAAACATAAACTTACAGCTTACAAAGTATACTTGCATTACTAATATTGATGGCATTGTTCCAATATTGATTAAGAAATATGGTTAAAGCAATCAATGATAATGGTCACTGTTATTGCACCTTAGAAAAAATATGACTGTTGGATGACTCTGATTAGATATAAAATAAGTCCTTAATACAGGAATAATATGGAATTATAATCAGCGGAGAAAACATACAAACCTTTCTGGCACATAGAAATAATAAATTTCTGTTATGCTATATAAAATAAAATATCTTTGCATTTTTCAGCTTTAGAATCTTTGGACTTTGGTAGAAGGCTCTTTGCATAAAATAGAATCTATCTTACATAATTAATTTGCTAGGGGTTATTTTGTGAGTAGAACTCCTCCTAGAGTTTTTAACCGATTTTGATGTTTTTGGTGTCATTTTATAGAGCTCACTCTGAAGTTGTGCTTCCCTTAAAATGAGCTCAATGTATGTTAAGGGCTTCGCCCCAGTGGCCCTCAAAGTTGCCATGTTAATCTTATGTGGTTTTGATTTTATCAGGGACACAAAAAACAGCTGTTCATATGAAAAGCTTAAAACAGCTGATTTTGATCAACAGCTGATTTTGATCAACAACTGATTTGGATCAAAAACTGAATATAATTTTAGGTTAGGTAAATCAAGCAAAAGCGAAGCATTGCCATGTCCACTAGTTTATTTTAAATCAGGTTTTATTTATAACTCATCCATCTTTTGCTTCGGAATAATATTATTCTTTTCAACGATTCCAAATTTCACCTTATTTAATATTTAAGGCTGTATGATCAGAGTATTAGGTAATTCCAATGCAGGGGTCAACGATGCAGACCAACCCACGGCATATTATGTAATTATATTATTACAACATTTGCATTACATTTTGGTAACATAAATTCTATTACAAACATGTCTGCCTTCTTCTCTATAGCCATCATCTGCTCCTTACATCACCATCCAAAGAAAGGAAAGAAAGCAAGTGTAATTCAGTACATTACCTCAGTACAAACAGAGTTAATAAGCAGTGTTTGCTAAGTGCTAAGTGTAAGTTAATTTTTGATCTTCAGTTTTTGGTTTTGATAATATCAAAATTATTATGAACAATTTGCTCAGAATACAGTGACAAATGTTTAGAGGAAGCAGTACAAGTTCACTTTTCAGTGTTTCAATTTCCTGAGTCCATTTATTTAACTGATCTTACACCACAATTAATTCCTATAATCAGGAGCCTGACTCAAATATAAAATTCAAGTTTTAGATATTACCAGAATAAACTAGCTCACTTGAATATAAATCTCAATTTTAAAATCACCCTATTTGGTAATTTAAAAATAGCCTTAAAATAATAGTTTTTTTTTAGAAATAAAAGAGAGATTCTTGTGGTACTTTTTGACAAAAGTATTTTTTAGTGCTTTTCAAAAGCAGGCTCTTTTTAGTACTTTTTAAAAGTAGGCTACATTTTTAGTACTTTCTTGACTATTAACACACCGCTGGAGATGTCTTCATGGAAAAAAAAAACTGCTACAACAGATTGTTACAGCAAGCTGGAGAAAAGAAAGATGCCTCAGTTTTTGCATCACATGAGGGCTCAATGACATGAAACATTTTCCCTGACAATTTTTCATTTCCCTGACTTTTCCTGGATATAGAAACCTTGTAATGTTTCTATACAACGTTTGAAAATTTGTTAATAAGCATAATACAAATGTTCAACTACAAAAATAATGTCACAAACAATAATAAAGTTCCACTACAAGAACCAAATTGTGGCAAACAACCTTTGAATATGTTAAAAAACATATACTGTGTAATATCTACTCTATCCTACATAACATACCATATTATAATTTAACATTAGAAGTGAAGGTATAGGCCAAAACTGCTGAAGTGGTTGTTTCAACATTGAAAATACTGTCTCATTCATAATGGATTCTATGTCAACCTATCGACACTCATTTGTCTTTTTACATCCTCTGACATACTGTCTTTATGTTTTTATCACAATGTTAAAGGATCTTCCAGTACTACACAAACGATGAACAGTTGTCAGATTTGTATGGAGAATAAGAAATAGCACCTGCTTCTAGAGTGTGGTTCTAGTGAACATCATCCTCTAACAACCCCAACTCTTGGCAGGCTGACTGATAAGGTGGGTGAAACACTGGTGACACCTTTTTGAGATCATCAAAGCAAGTGAGGCCGCATACTTTGTGAACTAGGAGTCACAAGTTGTAGTATTTGACATTGTTAGGGTTTACAGTGTCAAGTTCTTAGTCTTGTTGGCCTGGGATTGTCTTTCCACATTTTCTTCAGCTGAACTTTTTGTTTCTCCATACATGCTAAGACAGAACTTCACTGACAGAACACCTCTTCCAAAAGAATCAGATTTACATAGCTCATTGATTGTTCGGAGTGTAGTTTTAGAAGGGTTCTGACCTTTCTCAGATGAGTTATTAGCTGTAAAATAAACTCTTTAGCCGTTCTTGAGATAAACAGAGAGATGCAACACAGGAGAGAATCTCTCATGGTTGGAGAAGCATAAGACTCTCCAAGCAGCCTCTGAACTACTGATGTAGCCTGCTTCATACTTGGATTTCTCATCACACTCGATAACTTAGCCAAACTCTACTTGATCACACGTTCCTACTTTACCTCTTCTTGCCTTTATTGAAATAAACTGCCTTGTTCTTGTTCTGTTGTGCCTGTTCTTGCATATGTACTTTATAGAATTGCACCACAAGCAAAAATTTACTTAAATTTAAAAATTGGTTTGTAGAATGTACTTTAATGTGAGCCATGAGGACATAGTTGTAAGGCATCACCCATTGGTTATCAATGTTCCCGCCGTTTATTTCAACAGTAAATCCACCATCAGATGGTTTTCGCCTCCGATTTTGGGGATAGCCATCATCGGCAGTTTGAGTATCCAATCCTATAGTAGATATAGACATCCATTGTGCATACACAGCGACTTTCCGTTCAGAATTCCACATGGACCAACAGTCTCCAAACACAAGACTCAAACAACAACAAATTTTTTCAATGTTGTTATGCTACAAAGTGAAAATAAAAGATCTGCTGGTCTACTCAAACTTAATCACAGTTATGTAATAAGAACCCTAATGAGGCGTATAATTTGGCTGATCAAATGTATCAGCATAAAGGTAATGGGCGGAGTACCTATACTATTTAAATTGAATATGAACTTTTATGGAACTGCAAAGTGTTGTAATTTTATTTAAAGTACAGTTTAAATTTTGATGTAATTGCTTTAAAGGCCTACTTTTAATAAATAACGTCATCGATTTTTATTTACTTTCTTTTAGAAATCTATTTTAACTGCCTTAATTCAACTTTGTCCAAGTAACTCTAAAAACAGTGTTATATTTGAATAATTGGGCTGAACACTGTATTTTCCTAAGAAGTTTCCAACGACTGCTACGAAACTATTAAGTAGAGGATGTAATGTATTCATTTATATTTCAGTTTGATACTAGAAGGATTGAAGATAGCAAGTATTGGCATTGTATTATTTGTATTAGGGGTACTTTTCGGTTATAGTAGGCCCCACTTAATTATAGATCGGGCAGAGGTGTTTAATCAGGACAGGTTATGATATTATACCGGTATGTCATCATACTTCCGTTGTTACTTCAATTAATTGCAAACTTTTACTTTCTGATGTTCAGTATTAATAGTAAAATTTCATATTCCTTAATAGTAAAATAAAATTATAAACTTTAAAAGCAATTTTATGTTTCGCAATAAAACAGTTATGATTAAAATTAAAATTCATTAATTTTGCATGCATAGAAAAAACACAATGGATACTGTACCTAATTGAGCATATTATAAACATAATGTTACAGTAATTGCAAAGTTAATTTCAGTAAACATAAAATAAAGAGAAAGATGAGTTGAGTTGAAATAACAAAGCCAAATATGGGCATCATAATACGTAGGTCTTGCTAGTAATGACATTTATTATATGTTAATATGTCATTGGATTTCTTACAAGTTATGCAGAAAAGGTATTTTTCAAAAATTAATTTAAATTCTTTTCTTTGCTTTTTAATGAACTTGTTTTTTCCAACAGTTTTGTTTATAAACAATTTTTAAAATATTTTAAGTTCCTATAGCAACTCTAGTTAAGATTCAATAAATCTTTAAAGACAATGCAGAAAACAAAATTGGCTTAATTTTTTATAAGAATGACGTGCAATGGAACCTTTTACCAACTAATTTAAGTTGTGTAAACTTTCAATTTAAAAGTAAAATATCTTACTTCATTAAGTATATATACCTGAATTGTCTAAATGTTGATAATAGTATCTTATTTATTCAAGGTACCAGTAGTTATCAATAAGATTTATGTTGTGAAAGTATTTTGTATAAATAAATAAAGTATTACTGTATAATCAATTTCTAAAACAAAAGATTATCTTTCATACTTTTAATATCAGAGAATTCAAAATCAGTCATGTTCTTAAAAAATATGCTTACTCAGTAATATCTAGCCTTTCTAAGGCTAACTTGATGTTCTTGATTGCTAGTCTTTTAGCATCTAAGTCACTCCGAAGCCTTTGCAACCTTTCCTCTGCAGCCTTCTTTTCCTTCTCCGTTAGAGGTTGAACTCCCTGGCTTTGTCTCTGGAGGTATGATGCTGATAGTCTGCTTATACTTAAAGAAGTACACAATTGTCCCTTCAAACTGTAAACCAAATGAAAATTTAAGATTGTAATATCACTTTTCCAAATTAGACAAGTAAAAATTAAAACTACTATAATAACAATATGGTTTTAAGTAACAAAGTTAAAATGTAGTGCTTATAGCTAACTAAAGAAGTAAGAAAGCTATCTTCAAACCGTAAAAGGAAACTTAAAAGTGTTTAAGGTTAGAAATTGAAAACAAACTAAGAAATTATCATGTAGACTAAGTCTCTCAGTGGATCACAGTGGCAGAAGGGAAATTAGGGTAAAATCTCATTTCCTGCAAATAAAAATAAAAACGCCTTCAAATTTTTTTGTATCTGTCTATCAATAAACAATTTAATCTCACACTTTTGTAAATTTCCTCTAAAAATAATTGTTTAACAATTTATATTATTAATCCGCCCAATAACAGTTGCAACAGAGGAAAATAACTTGAGCGTATGTTTAACTGTAACTCAAAGTCCACGAAAATCAACCAGACGATTAGCCTCCGATTTGGAGTTATCATGAAGGTCTGTGCAAAGAATGTTACACACACTTAAATTTAAAGTTTACATTCTGCGATTAGTACATGGAATACTTGAATATGATCCAGATCGACATCTTTAGTTTTGTGAAGTGATGATTAACCATCACAAACATGATCCTGAGTTATTAAATAAAATTGTGTGGTCTGACGAGGCCAATTTTAAGTTAAGCAGACAAGTTTACTGGACTTACTGGTAAACTGAAAATCAAAATCTTTTGTTAGAGCAACAACTCAATCAACCAGGTGTTGAGTGTTTGGAGGGCAATATCATCATTTGGCGTACTTGGACCATACTTTTTGAAGGAACAGTGACAGGAGATAAATATTTGGATAAGCTTCAAAATTACGTGGTACCAACACTAATGGCGTGTGCTGAAAACTTTCAGGAAATTTACTTCCAACATGTTGGTGCTTCACCATATTATGCCACTGTAGGCCATGATTATATGAACAAAACTTTTGGGAAAAGAGTGATTGGTCAAAGTCAAAGGGTAGATATTGACATGCCTCTATGTTTACCAAATGTCATGCCAATGGATTTTTTCGTATAGAGTGTCGACAAGGACTTTGTTTATTCTAAAAAGCCACAGAACATTGACGAATTGAAAGACTACATATGCGACGCAGTCCATGATTTGAACAGAGATAACGAACTATGCCGTATAGTATGTAACAGTAATGGAGTTCCCGGAAGACTTGAAAGATGCATTAATGAAGAAGGAAAACAGTTGGAAGCAAAAAAATCATTGTAAAATAATTGTATTTATTTAAATAATTGTTATATTGTTGTATATAGTATTGTTTGAAATAAATTCAGTATTTGTTTAAAGCAGTGTCAAGTGTGCCACCCTGTATAGCAGCTTAAAAAATAAAATTGGAAAACATAAATTACAAAATGTATTTAAATACTTCACCTATGTATCACATTTTCCTTGTCTCTCAATGTATTTCTTAACATTTCCAGTTCTTTTGCAATATCTTTTGAAGTCCTGAATACTGCAGTTGTCATATTGTTAGGCACAGTGGCCGTAGTTGTAGGGTTGGTTGGTGTTGGCGTAGTGGTCCCACTGGTGGTGTTATTTCTTTTCCTTCTTGGAGTTGTCGAAAGAGAAACTTCAATACTTGCCATCTGTTACAATACAAAAGCAAACCATGTTAAGAACTTACAAATAAATAATAATTAGATCCCAATAAGAAAATTGTTCACTTACATACAAACTATTAAAACCAAGTAAAATTTTGCAACATTTTAAAAGTTCCTCTTGTTCAACCTAGTTTTATTTTTTTTAAACCGACGTCATCCATAATTTACTTTTAATATTAAGTTTAAAAAATTAACAATATTTTTAATATAAACAAAACTATTCATGGAAAAGGCAAAACAGTTATTATATTAAACGGACTGTTTTCATACTTAACGTTAACCTGATCAAAATAGGCCTAATGGAAAACAATATTGGAATGAGTAAACATTGGTCTGTGAAGACTTTCTTTTTTAGTAAACGATTTCCTTCAGCATAACGAAACAAATTTACAAAACGATAAAATGAGGTCATAATGATTTTTATGGGGCTTTAAACTGAGTGGTGGTTTTACATGTAATTTGAGCGAAAAAATTAAAATAAAATTGAATCTTTAATGCCAAAACTCTGCCGAGGTAGCTAATAATAAAACTTGGGTAAAACCCAAAATTTGAGAATAAACACTTTTTACAATTACTATGAATTAAGTTCTCAAAACATTGTATTTGTTCAACAATTACAAAACCAGATTGCAGTTTAACTGTTTGCAATTTAACAGAAATCAGGCAACAAGAGGTGCATCGGTTTTCGTGACAACTACTCTTTCCTGGTTGGCCAAGCACGCGGCGAGCCCCCTCTCCCTAGTTAACACTAAAGCCGCGTGGTTCTCAATCCTAAAGCGATTTAAATCAAAGTACAGATATCGGCGTGAATCCTGGCACTTGATCTCGCTCTGGCGCGATGGGCCGGGGGTGTGGGGAAAGGACGTAAGTGGAGAATAAAAACATTTTCCCACACCGTTTTCGAATGTGACTCTTCCTTCAAACAAACTAGTGGATGTTTACTTCATCATTGAACAGAGATGTACGGATACCAGATATTCAGTCAGTGCTGAGTCTTACTTGTGGTTATTTGCTTTCGATTGTTGCGTGTTTTAAAGTATAAAATTGGAACTGGTTTATCTACCCGCCGGGAGTACTGATGTTTTTAGTCAGGTTAGTAGAGGTTTGCTCAAGTGCCAGCTTACGCGCCGCGATCTGTATAACTAAATAACAAAAACTATATCGAAAATAATTAGTTATATAAAGGATGTACTAACTGGTAAATAAATACCATTATTACTAATATTTATAGATTGAACAAAAACATTTTTCATAACGGTTTTACAAATTTTAGATCCGAAATTCTAAGTACCGGTACTTTTAACACTACAGGGAGTTTACAATTTTTAAAATTTCGGAACTGAACTTCTTTATCATTGTTTTCGAAAGCTCTATATCATAATATTCTAAAAATAATAGTGTTATATCTTTAACTGCAACGTCTGAAAGTATTTAACCCAAATGTTTGTTTTCACTATTGAATATATTATGCGGTTAGCATGCTTTATAACCATTTTGAGTTTAATTTTGATACCTCTATCGGACCCTGAGAAATATGACTGCGACGACAGACCAAGGGCGGATCCAGAACGTCTGGATGGGGGTGGCTGTTCGGGAAGAGGATCGGGGGGGGAGGTCCGGGTTTTGTTTTTTCTTGTTGTTAAAATCATACTTTTGGAGCAAATAAATTGTAAAAATTGGTACTGATATTTATTTAAATGTATACAAAATTATATGTTTTGTATTGGCATCAATGATGGTCTCATAAAATCACAAAACTCGACTGGCACAACTTTGAGCCTGAGATCACACGTCACAACAAACTAGCAAGTAGCACAGGAAACACAGAACACTTTTTATGCACTGTTCAAACTCTCACTCCACTTGCACTAGGGGTGGGTGTGCGAGAGTGTGTGTGGTAGTAGACAGATATCAGTTACCCGCCTAGGGCTATTTTCCAAATCAGCATTTTAATTCGTTCAACATTTTCCAACAATTTTGGTGTGACGACTTGTTTTTTATATACTTTCAATCCTATTACTGGCCTTGTTAATTCGCCAGTATTTCTTGCGTTTAGCACGTATTTTTTTCAAAAATTCGTCAAATATAGTAATTGAATCCCAAAAGTGTTCCATAACTTGTTTATAGAAAAAAGACCAACGAATTCATTTGTAACTAAAACATCGGTTGATGTAAAATTTTAAAAGTTTTGGCTCAAGAAGCAAAACATTTCCAGTAACGGAAAAAATCCAACTTTAGGTCAACATAAAAAGTAGTGAACATTTTTTTTTCTTCAAAATATACAAAAGTCTTGCAATTTAGTTCCAAATAGAAGTGAATAAAACTATACATGAATTTCAAACAATGTTCTAAAAACACTAGTTTGTATGTCCCTACTACAAGTCCGCTAACAAACAGACGAACGCGTGGTCCTATATTACCTTTAATCTGTGAAATAAATATTAGGTTAACACGTCTTTGGATCAGCTTTGGCCGTCCGCTTGGATCAGATCTGAATTCCATATAAAGAAATTAATATTTATCATTTAAAGTTGCTTGTCAAAATAGTATACTAGGTACCATTTTTTTACAGCGGGGTTATTTGGTTCAGATTATATTTGTATTTATTTTGAATTGTGTAGGCTATATATCCCGTGTTTTTAAAATGAGATACAGGGATTCAACTGATTTTGCGCAAAGTGACATTTCTACACCAGCTCCAAGACAGCAAGACTTGTATTTGTTCATCTTTAATAGGCCTATTTATTTATATGTGTTAAGTGATACGTTTCAAAGTGTGTTTTTCTTCAAGTTTGAAGTAAATGCTCTCTAATATGTTATGTAAGACATAGGTACATTATTTACATATATTTAGAAATTAATACCACTTTCATTCAAATTTTCTACTTCCTCCCAAATAGGCCCATTTATTGTTAAGTTATAGTAGTCTTTACGACAGAGGTAAAGACTACTAAGTCTTTAAGTCAATGCCACTGGACAGAATTTTGCTGAAAACTATTTAACAATCAATCCATGTAAAACTAAGTACATAAACTTCAGTAGAAAGCATAGCTCAAATCTGACACCAAGTGTCATGCTAGGTGATAGTATACCTGAAGAAGTACAATCAATAAAATTTTTGGGTCTTCTAATTGATGACAAGTTGAACTGGAATGATCACATTAGCAATATCAGTGCATAATGGCTTGAAGCCTATTATGGGCTAGTGTATCATTATTTGAACTATGGAGATCTTCTTTGGGGAAACTCGTCAGTTCAAAACATGAAAAGAGTGTTTGTCTTGCAAAAAAGAGCCATAAGGCTTATTGCAGAGCTACATAAAAGACAAAGTTGTAAAAACTATTTCAAGAATTATGGAGTACTTACACTTCCATGTATTTACATACTTGAAGTGTTGCTTTTTTTTTAAATTCAAGTGTGATCATGTCCAAAATATGGATATACACAACTACAGTACCAGACAAGCTTGTGAGTATCGTGCCAGACAGCACAGGTTAAATTTATACAGTAAACTTCCCTCACAAGCTGGTGCAAAGTTCATGAATAAGCTTCCTAAAAGCATTCAAAATTCCCCAAACTACAGGATTTTTAAAAACAGTCTTAGACAGTTTCTATTGTCTGGATCCTTTTACTCGGTGGATGAGTTTCTGCATCATGATACTCTTTTGTGATAGATGTGATCTCTTCTTTCTTTTTGTGCATTGTGTTATTGCATTGTTTCATTTTAACTGTGTTTGTGTGTTTATACTTTATTTTAATTTCTTTAAATTTAAGTATGGATTTTAGAATAAAATAATATGTATTTTTGTAATTTACTTGTAGGATATCTTTGTTGTTTTATTTATTCTGTTTTTAGTGAGAAATGCATTATATGGCTAATCTCATATACTTCAGAACAATTATGTAGATCTAATTATAGATGTTTTTTTATATATAAATTTTAAACTGTTGAGGTTTCCTAAAGGATTTGTGGTATTTGTATTGTGTTATATGTTTACTGATTGTTGTAATGTAGGCTTATCAATATACATTATATTGACTTGACATATACAGAATGTAAAATTTGTCAAAAGGATAAATTAATTGAAATTGAAATTGAAAATTGAAAAGGTAGTTCTATGGGTAGACTACTGTCCACCATGAAACAAAATTTTCCGCAAAAACAATGTATTGTTACCACAACTGTGTGTGTTTCTTGAAAAGTTCTGAAGATTTTATTGCTGGAGATGAAATCAGGGGGAATTTATCGCTAGCCATAACGTTTAACTCCCCATATATTTATCATTATTTAGACGAAATGAATTCGCATGTGAAGAATGCCAGAAACAATATATACAGTTTAACTGAACAATTCAGTTATTATATAATACAATTATTACCTTTGCTTCTAAGGTTTCAAGTTGGGCCATCCTGGGCTCCAATGGTGCAGATCCTGAATGTAACGCACTCTGTAAAAACACACAAAAACAATAAGAAATAATTGGGTACGTGTGGAAGTCATAGAACTCTATTAATACACCTGAAATGCTAGTGCAGTGGAGTTTTGGAAGCGAAAAACGGTCCTTCCCCCTCCACTTGGAGGTCAACTACATCAACTGTGGAATTTCTGCCGCAAAATATTTTAATGCGCGCACTCATTGACACGCTCCTTCATCGCACAGGGCTTATCCGATTGTAATTAAACTTATATATTTCTTTTATCCGATTGTAATTAAACTTATATATTTCTTAACTAGAAGAATTGAGGATTCTAACGGAGGAAACAACTTACAGATCAGTCGGTTAACAGATTTATAAAAATACAAAATATAATTACAGTAGCCAAAAAAATCGGGACATGAAAAAGTTACTAAGCGTAAACGTTTTTATTTTTGGGGTAGAAACAAACTTCAAGCGAGAAAAATGTTGGAAATGAGTTGATTAAAATGATCGACATGAGTTACAACTAATAAAAAGGTTTGCTATTTTTTTCAAAATACGATGCCATGATTTAGCCCGGACTCAATCCATGGATCAAAATAAAGTATCAATGGGCCTGAGGCAGAAATTAAATAAGTTAATATTATTTAATAACACGTAAGATGCCTATGAAGAACTGTTAAATCTTATATTATAATAAAATATCATTTAAAATTAGGTTTTAAATTCATTTTGAATGTTAACCTATTTCCTGTGTCATTTTACATGCTATATATTGGTTCCACTTGTGATTCAGTTTATTAATTAAAAACTGTGGCAATAAAACAAATATCTATTTCCAAAATAAAAGCTAGAGTAGCTACCATATACCACTTCCTGCCTGTGCATAGTTCAGCTTGTTAATACAATCAAATTCGTGTTATATAACAAAGCGTCGCGTCAGTTCACTGAAGTTGAGAAGACTGAACTAACTGAGCAGTGCGACGCAAATTGGTCGAGCGCGGGAACCGTTGTTACCATCTCTACAGAACAAATAAATCATTTTATAAAAAAATATTTGTGATAAAATTTGTGGACCAACTAATTATCTACAACTTTTCCGCTGGAAGTTTATTTTTAAACCGAAAGCAAAACAACGTTTACGCTTAGTGACTTTTTCGTGTCATACTTTTAAAACACTAAATATTTTTCATTACTACAAATCAAATAAATTGAAAAACTACAAGAAGTTTATACTGTTAGATTCCGTAGTTCATGCAGATAAACAATATATAAATTTTATTCTAATTACATGAATTTGGTGAGGCGCAAAATCGTGTAAACGATATGGCGCAGAATGCTGAAATCCACTGAGCGGCCGTGATTGACTACCAAGGGGTGGGGGTAAAGACCGTTTTCTTTAACACAGCCCGAGCGTTTTATGTGTATTAATAGAGTTCTATGGTGGAAGTATATACAACTAACTAGGAGCTACACAAAATAAATGAATACGCAACACACAATATTTAGTAAATTCTACAAACATGTTTTTGAGCTTTACCAACCGTAGATACGCCAGGTTTATGAGGTAGTTTAACATAAACTAAGGAATAAATTATGTAACAAACAATTTATACATATGTATGTATGACAATTGCCCTTTATTTGGCTAACAAACAAAACACCTAAAAAGGTAAAAAGGTGTGGAGAAATGCGATCAATAATCACGAATTTATTTCGGGATCACTAAACCTATAATTAAAAATGTGGCTAGTTTGGCCTACAAAAGCTGCATGACAGATATTGCAAGTTATCAATTAATTAACTAGGTACAATATCTGCTCTTTTTTGTCTTATATCCAATCCTAAAATCACACATTTAAGTATTCATTGCAAGTACCCATCTTCAGATCATAGACATAAATCCCTTCATCAGGTCGTCAAATACATTAAAGTCATTTATTACACAAAACAAAAATCACAAAATCACGTCACGAATCACATTAAAACACATTTTTTAAACACATTAAAAACATGGATTCGGCCTAATCACGCTAACCGGTCACAGTAAAACGTTTAACACAACTGCATTTTAAGTGTTTTAAAATATATCGTGGCGTGTTTTTGCGATTTTTGTTTTGTGTAATGACTTAATGTATTTGACGACCTAATGAAGGGATTTTTTTAAATTATTTCTGAGATCTGAAGATGGGTACTTAAGTTACCAGAAACCGCGGTAATCACCAAGTGATTTTAGGATTGGATTTAAGACAAAAAAGCAGGTATTGTGCCTAGTTAATTAATTGATAAAAATTCTCCAATCCATGGGCTAACAAGTTAGTTTATAAAAACAATTTTTTTGCAAGTTATCTATATTTTCCCCACAATTTCCTAACTTTTCTACTAAATTGTTTTATAGCAAAATGATTCACAGTGATTTTTATTTGTCTAATACCACCCTAATCGTATGGTAACCTTCAATCCTAATCGTATGGTAACCGTACCAACGTAGTTCATTCTACGCCAGTTTGCACGGCATTATTAGTATATGTGGGGAATGTAAGATACGCTACTGTACAGTAGTCCAGAATAGCTAAATTAATGTATTTAGTTTTAAAATTATGATTATTGATTAGGTCGGGCCGGCTTTGCAAGATATAGAGAAACAAGAATAGCTTGTAAGTCATAACAGCCTCTTTGATAAAGGTAATTACTGTACACTAACTTTATTTTACACATCAACACAGAATGTTAATAATTTATTGTAGTATGTTGTTGAACGAAGAATATTATAAAACGTACTTAAAATGTTAATCTACACTTAGGACAGTCAGTAGGGGTAAATTTAGACCAAAAGTTCCAGTAATTTACAATACGGCTGATTTTTTTTATAAGTACATTAAAGTATGTAGATTAACATAAAAAAAAGTTTACCAGTCTATCGATTTCCCAAAGTCGATAATAAAAATCGATTATCATTTTTTCCCGATTATCCTTAATATTTCGAGCTGGGATGAAGATAGAGAAAAATAAAAAATACCACCGTGTAAGGGGAGGTATTTTTCAACAAAAAAGGTCAAATGTATTTATTTCGTCCGAGCAATGGTTTGTCTGGAAAAAATTAGCTAATGCAGGTATGTATTTTGCAGCAGGGGAAATCACTAAAAGGGGACATTTTATTCATGTATTTTTCGTTGGCTCATTCTAAATTGGCCGAATTTTAATATATTGAATTGAAACTTGACGTAGGAGTTAAAATATATATTTTAAACATTTATGCTGAGTCTCAGCTTTTTATCTTGAAAATGACCCGATCTAGGAGTCGATTTCGATTATCGATTTTAGGAGTACCGGACCCACGAACTAATTTCAATCTATTCCAGTTTCGTCAATTTTTGGAATATCAACATCAAATTTGTTTTACAAGTTGAGTACACCAGTATAAATATTCTTAGTAAGTATGAACGATTTTTGTCATGCTACTTTTACAAACGAGGCGCTTGAAAATAGTCTTCTGTTTTACCTATCTCGTTTTAACTATAAAACCTTTGGATTCAACGAATCCATTTTCGACATTTTTTAACATATCGATTTAAAAATTGGTACATAAGTTAAAAACACAATTGTTTTTTGCTATACTTATTTTAAAAACTATATTTAAAAAATTGACTAATCTGCAGCTGATTAACTCAAGCGTTTTGATGAAAAATCTAAAAAGGTCTAAAATTATACTTTTTTAAGTTACTTGTGATTTGAAAAGTAAATAATAAAAAAGGTTCACACTCCTTGATCTTGTTTGAATCTATATATTTAACTTGTAAAAAAAACTTTCAGGTTGATATTTTAAAAAGTTTATAAACTGGAGCTGTTTAAAATGAATTGGTGTGTCCGGTACTCCTAAAATCGATAATCGAAAACGACTCCTAGATCGGGTCATTTTCAAGATAACAAGCTGAGACTAAGCATAAATGTTTAAAATATATATATTAAATCCTACGTCAAGTTTCAATTCGATATATTAAAATTCGGCCAATTTATAATGAGCCAACGCTTCATACATGAATAAGATGTCCCCTTTTAGTGATTTCCCCTGCTGCAAAATACATACCTGCATTATATAATTTTTTCCAGACAAACCATTGCTCGGACGAAATAAATACATATTATGACCTTTTTTGTTGAAAAATACCTCCCCTACACGGTGGTATTTTAATTTGTCTCTATCTTCATCCCAGCTCGAAATATTAAGGATAATCGAAAAAAAAATGATAATCGATTTTTATTTTCGACTTTGGAAAATCGATAGACTGGTAACTTTTTTATGTTAATCTACATACTTTAAAGTACTTATAAAAAAAATCAGCCGTATTGCAAATTACTGGTAGTTGTAACCCATACCGACTGAGCTAACTTATAAAAGCCAAATACCATTGACTCATCACAGTTTCTCCAAAACCACGAGGCCTACAAACATGAAATTTGGCACTAATACTCTTTATAGGCTCTAGACGCGCACTAAGAAAGAGTTTCCGAAAATTCGAAATTTTAGGGGGGTTTGGGGGGGGGGGGG
>JAGFPH010001039.1:315082-327623 GCA_018207615.1 Philaenus spumarius
TCCTTACTGGCACACTATTTTTAACCTAAGCTCAAAACCACATTTGTTATTTCAACGAGCGAGGTCTACTGTTCACAGAACTACCAGTAACTTGTTTGGTGTTGGATTGTAATTGCTAATTTTTAAAATTGCTTTATTTGATATATAAATAAAGTATATAGTATATATAAATATAAAATCCACTGTGTACCGATATTATTAAACAAGGAAAAATCATGTACTTAGATGGTCTCTGGTCAAGATCATCAAAAATATTTGATTACAGTATTTGCATTACGCTAATAAAGTGTTTATTTGAATGTCTCTGTAATCATCTATTTAATAATCCTATTATATTTTCTATACATTTTTAATTTGAATGAATGATGCATATCCCCTCTTAAAACTGACTCAAGGAATAAATGTAACTACAGATATGATACACTTTAAGTAGGCACATTCTACATATAATTTGAAGCAGTCGGTTTTTTCAAATTATTCAGGGAAGTCTAAATCTTAATCTGACACGTATTAACGAGACTTAAATTGACGAACGTATTAGAGTTTTAAGAAATACATTTTCTAAAATAGTCGTAATACAAAATTCTTTAATAATCCAAAACTTTTTGGAATTAAGATAGCAAGCTACATTGATGTATTTTGTTTTTAGTGTCTGTGACTGGCTTACATACACTGATTGGTGGTATGTGTACTCATGTGCACAATCGAAAAACACTTATACGATTTTTATAAAACTTTCAATAATATAATTAGTAATATAGCAAAATGTGAAAAATAGGTGAACAGTAATTTGAATAACAAGATTGTAGGCATGGAGGACCAATGGAAAATACATTCGACGAGTTTTTATATTTTCTATATTAATAAATAATCAGAATATAGGCTATGTGTGTAATAATGTGAGCACACGGAGTTAATTATTGTTAAATAAATTCTAGAATAGTACGCTACTTTATTGCTCATAGTTTGCCTTTGCAAGTGCTAGAAAGATTGCTTCAACTTGATTTGTTACAATCTATTTACTTATTTCATTTTTGTAGGTGTTTGCTTTAATGCCATGAAATGACAAGCGATTCATAGACAAAAAAAAATCCAGGTGTGCTTAAGACCACACTGAAGAAGTGTAAACTTCTATGGCAATATTCTGATTTACACTTCAAAATTATAAAAAATATTGAATCAAAACACAATTTATGAAATGAGGAAGCACAATGTCCATTTCAGAGGTATTACCAAGTTAACCATTTTAACACAAGTTACAAAATGAGGAAGGAAACATACATTTCAGAAGTATTACCAAGTAAACTATTTTAACACAACTTATGAAATGAGGAAACAAAATGTCCATTTCAGAGGTTCGGAGTTCAGAAAAGTTGGAGGTTCAGAGTTTACCAAGTATACTATATATTCTGCTATATACACATGTGTACTATATACAGAGTGTCCAAAACTTCCCACCCCTATAGCGCCTATCAAAAAATCATCGTACACTTCAAAAAATCGTAGTGTGTGAAAACAGTGTTTTCACAATAAATATTATGCGATATTTGTCGTACGATAGAAATCGATGTGATTTCAATGCCCTTAGCATACCAACAATACAATTTGTTCTGTGTGTCTAAAATCGTAGTTGAGATATCTCAAATTATTTTACCTCGATAAACGTAAATTATCAATCAATAATAAAAATATTAACAGAATAATAATTGAAGGTAAAAACAACAAATTGATTAAAATGTCCGCGTATTGAGTGCGACATGAGGAGGATTTTGAGGTCCACTGATGAAATTATCAATCATACTTAACATAGAAGAAAATAAGAAAGCGCGTAGTATGTGGTAGTAATAAGGTACATTTACAGATTCACATTAATAACTTATATAAAAAAATATGGATTTGGCTCCTTTATTACAAGTACAGTAATATCAAATCCTATAATCAAACTAGTAAAGATCCACATTCAGAAAAATAAATTATAAGTGAGAGTTTGAGAGTGTAGGAGTTTTGCCAACGGGTAACAGGTAGAAAGGGTCCCCATCCGCGAATTCCTCATACTGCGGAGTTTTGCCTACGGTTGGGGGTGGGCGCGAGAGGGGGAGGGGGAGAGAGAGAGATTCCTGTAGAGAAGAGAGACAAAGAGACTCTTCTAGCGATTATAAAAGAAAGAATTCTGCCAGGTATAAAAATCATAAGCGATTGTTGGAAAGCATATGAATGCTTAAGTGTATACATACTATTTACGTTTCTTCATATTATATAATTAGAATAAAAAAAAACTAGAGGACTTACCTAAACTGTTTAGTCACAGTATTTTTCCGATAACAGTATGATTATAATATTTGTATAATTATAATATTTCGTCGTATTATAGTTACGAGAAAGGTGGATGCTCTTTAATAATGGTCGTCAACCCCAAGCGTAGACAACCCTGACAATCGCTCTCTCTCTCCCTCCCTCACACTCTCTTTCTCCCGCCCCCACCGTTGGCAAATCTCCGCACCAAGAGGTTGCCGATGGCATCCCCCCCATCTACCTGACACCCGTTGGCAAAACTCCGGTTCCCAGAGTTTGACTCACGAGAAGAGATTCCTACTGAGAACCATCCTCAAATGTTAACCAAAACGATATACTCAACAACAATGCATTAATATTGGTACTCAATATAATAAATTATAACAAAAACATGGCGGTAATCTATCTGTGGATATACAAGAAAAAGTCCTGGTTGACTGACTGACTGGCTGATTCGTAATCAACGTAAAACGAAAACTAAGATAAAATTACGAAATTTTGAAGGTATATTTGTATGGGGTCAAGTTAGTAATGTCAAACAAAACTTAACGAAATAGGCTCAAAATATAATTCAAATACTTATCACTATTAAAATTATGCTGACTATATTTTCTTTACTAGTGCTATGTGACTATTTTCTGACGTAATGCTTTACCGCTAGTGCCATATCTAATTACAATAATATCATATTTCGTTCATAATTATATAACTTATAAATTGTTTCGCTATTATACACAAAAAAAATCCTGCCATTCACGCAAAAACTCTGATCCTACTGTACATACGTCAGGATGAGTCAATTCTGCGTCCAAAAACCTACTCCGATCCAATTTCATCTGTCCTAACCAATCGTCATAGTTTCTAAAAATATCGTAGTATACAATAATCTATTTCAATTTGCTTTGCCGCGAGTCGATGTGGGTGTGGTGAGCTAAGCGAGCAGGGGACTTAGCCTAGGTCTAAGCTATGTACAGGGTGATTCACGAAGAAGGACCTATGATTATATAACTTGTTTTCTTTACTTGAAAAAAATTATAAGCTGTATTCTTATGAGGTCATGGACTCTCACTAAGAAAGGATTTTGACAAATTTTAAATCTTAAAAAATGAAAAAATCCCGGGATTTAATTTCAACCCCATAACATATAAAACAGCTGATTCGGATCAAAAGTTTAGCAACACAACTTTAGGCTAGATCTATACTGAACCTACACACGTTACTTGAATGTATTTACATTATTACTATAGCAACCATCTTAGCAAATTTAGAATCAGTTAATTATTATTCTTCACAACCAAAAGTTTTTTTAGGTTAAGTTAATATATTTTGCAGGTATTATATATTTTTGGTAGGGTACAGTGACTTTTGGTGACGGGTTTCAGCGCACTAGGGTGTACACAGCATGTATGAAAAACTTATTTTAGTTTATAAAAGTTTATATTGACCATAATATTCCTGTAAATTAAGTGAATAGCTGCAAAAATTTCCAGAATATTTTCTAAACTAGATACAATTTAAAAAAAATAATTTTGTCATCCTTAAAAAAACTGTTTATACCATAGTATCATACAATTATTTTTATGGGTACAAAACGGTGGCCCCCACAATTTATGGAAAATATTTTTTTGAGGTTTGATTATTGAAATACAGTAAATGCTTTATAACTGAGTTTAATAACTTTCTCTTCCTGAAAAATTAGACTCTGAAAGGCAGATACATGAGGGATCCTATTGAACATTTAATTTAGCTACGAAATGGTCTAGTAGTTAAATTCGCCAGTTATTTAACATACCTGCTCCTGAACAATTAATGGCCTCTAATTAAACAATAAACAAAAATAACGAGATAAACTGGTACCAATTTAAACTGTTTTGGACTAGGTTAATTGGTTACAGAAACTCAGCAAAGTCCAAATTGGCTGAAGTTTATTTTCATTTGAACCGTCCAATTAGAAAGAAACAAACCACCAGACACTGCATTGTCTCACGCAAATTCAATAAACACAAGAAATGAGGTATTTGATAAGGACTCTTTGCTTTCTAACCGCAATTGAAACTCACTCAATTGAATTCTCGCTGACCTAGAATGTTGGCGAAATCGAATACTCCTGTAAATTTACTACGAGTAAATAATCTGGGATCAATAATAATCAGGGTCAAACAAAAACAACGCTACCGGTTTTTGAATCCCAAACAGTTTTACGTTGAGCACTCTCGATGTCAATAATTAAAGAACTTTGAAGAGAGCAATGTACTTAGAACCTACGCATGTTCGCCTCTTCCTCTTCACTGGTGAAACAGCTGGAGGCAAAGTGCGCTGTACAAGTGCACTTCCGTTAGAAATGGACTTGGCAATTGTATAAAGTACTCGGTAGAAATGTTTGCCTGTGTATTGGTTAACTGCGGTGTTAGTAATAATTTCGTTACGTTACTAATCAAACCAGTACAAAAAATATGTAATGGGAAATAATTCAAATTTAAAAAAACGCTTAAATAAACAGTGCACTTATAAAAAACGTCTCCTTTTCAAAATAATAAAAAACATCTAAATGCCATTAAAGCAAAAAAAAACATTAAACAGATGATTTTTCGAAAATATGCAGATTTTTTTGGAGCTCATTCTACAAGTAAACAAAAATACTTAAAATCTCGAATATCAGCTATTTTTTTAACAAAAAAGAGAATTTGATCAAATATTACGTTCAAAGTGGCATACACCAGATTTCTGTTCTTCACACAAAAGGGACTTCTTTTTATATTATTTCCCCCAAAATGGCGGCCGTTTAAAATATTTAATGTAAAATGTGTCAAACTACCTCGTTAGTTTTACTTGAGAAAAAATACTTTTGCTTTTTATGGTGATACCAACAAAATAAAAAAAAAAATAAAAGAGAAAAATACAAAATCAGTCGCCATTTTGAAATAGTAAGAGTTGTATTGTAAATGAGTTTAATCATTAATTTAAAAAATTATGACCAAGAAATTCTGTTTTTTGTTGGTGACTCGATTTTCTTTTGAAGTACAGGTAATGACATAGGTGAAAGTATTTATTTTTAGCACTTTTTGTACTTAACACAAATAAAGCGCGCACCAATTTTTGACCAAACATCATGTCTATTTCCATTGTTTGTTTTTTTTTTACAAAATATCAGGAAATAATATTTGTTCATACTAAATAATTTACAAAAATTTCTGGATATCTTCGAGACTCTCCTTGAAATTCTGTGGTGAGGAATGCCAAGAGAAGAGGAAATATATTTACAATAAATTCAAATTCATATTTTCTTTACAGTGAATAGACTTGACAGAATCTATGTAAGCAAGTTATTCAAATATTTTCTTTTCTCTTTTTTATTGTAGCAGTGGAGATTTATAATCGGTACGAGTAAATGACTCACCAGAAGATCGCGCGCTATGCTAGCACATGTGTGGCGGTTTATGTTTATGAAGATAAAAAAAAGAAGTTGTCCAGTAAATTTATTACTCTCCTGTCCGAGAGTCGTTTGAAATTATGTTAGATGTCAAAAATGTTAATTAAATGAATGTCTGTCTTCACTCGCGCACGCGCACTCTACAGTCTACAATAAAATAGGAGGTATGTTTTAATGTTTATCTAGCAGCTGTTATTTATACGTGTTTTGGTTACTCGTCTGGCGAGTTTATCTTGAGGCAATGTATACAACACGTAAAAGGAATAAACATAACAGACGTAGCAAACGTTTTCGTAGCATATACATATAGCCTATAAGCTGTCGTTCCCAGCTTCACTCGTGATAAAAATAAGAAACCCTAGAAAACTATTAACTTAGACAAAATCTAACTTTCTATGTAACAATGAAATTGTCAGGCTATACAACCTATAGTGATTATGTGTATAACATCAAATACATGCAATATATATTTTGTAACCAATAATTTTGTTCTGAAATATTATAAAATGTTTCTTTACACTTTAAAAAGTGTATACAACATTATGATATTCTTAAAACATTTTGAAATGTAGAAAGAGAAAGTTTGTACAAATAGAAACCATACTGAAAAAACAGTGTTTTTTTTTAAAGCAAAATATGTTTAAATACTACAAAAATGTGTGAAATTACAACTATTATTTGAAAATAGATATACTGTAGTTACATTCATTTCTAATATTGTATTTTTTGTTAAGAAAATAATGTCGAATTTTTTGTACACTATTAAATAATATATAATATAATAATAATAATAATATAGTATACCTTACCACAGCATAATATAACTAGAGGACCTGGCAATGATTCACTATTGCTTTATTTAATTTTAAGTTTAGTTATCCCATTGTATCCCTTTGACTTTAGTAATCAAATTGCAAATGTTTTTTATATCCATTAAGAATAATATTAAATAATTTTAGATTTATAGTTTGTACTAATTTAGTGCAATTTATTTTTATTGTATTAGTAGCTACCCCATTTAAATCTTTTTGTTTGAAGTGACGACATTCTCTAAACAAATCCTGGTACTAATAGACCTATGTATAAATTGTGAAATTTTAGTAAAATTAATTGAGTAATTTTCGAGAATATATAAAAGTCAGTGGTTATTATTTAAGGGTAGTTATTTCATTTCACCCCTTTGACTTACGTAATCAAATTGCAAGTAGTTTTGTATATCTATTAAAAATAATATTAGCCTACATAATTTTAGCTTTATAGCTTGTAGGAAGTTAGTTTAATTTATATTTATCGTATAGGGGTACCATTTCGACTCCTTCCAATTGTGAATCCAAACCATCCACTCAAACACACCCAACAAATTTCATCAACATTTTCCCAGCCGTTTAGGAGGAATTCAGTGATACACTTGCGTACATAAGAATTATATACAGTGTGTTCATAAAGTCCCTTTGACCCCCTTTATTATTTTTGTTATTGAAAATAAGCACTTTGTATATATCTTGTGTTGCATAACAGGACACATTTTTTGACTTATCTGAACCTTTATGATTTTGGGGACTTGAGGGAGTCCCTCCAAGTAAGTATGTTCAAACAGTAATATTAAGAGGGTAACACAGAACATTTGCGGAAACTATTTCTAGCCTTACAATTAATAATTCCGATTAAATGTATTCACGTTCGTAACCGGGAGTCCCTGGAGTACACGTTATAGTACGGTGCACATTATAACAAACAGTTTTGGTTGTACTGTATTGTCTGTATTAGAGTCTGAAGGCGTTCGTCTAGTCTGTTACAATTGGAGCCCCATAGGTTCGAACCTTGTTAATGGCTATCTAGTTTACCTGTGTTATACGCTGCTCCCACGGCTTCATTAGTTTAATTGTCTTAAGGCTCATTTACACTTATCGCTTTCGATGTTCATCTTGTGATAAAGATGAATCATCCAAAGTGATAAGTGTAAATTGACTTTCATTTTTATTTCATCCAAAGTGTACGCTAAAAGTGAACGATGAAACAAGTTGACACCCTACCATCTTTTGATGAAAGAGTCGTTCCACGAACCGATGATTCATCCAGAGTGAAGGCTCAGTGAAAAATGTAAACAAACCATATGTTAATTTCCCACGCTCCATTCACTAATTAGTTCACAGCCGACCAGTCGACTCTCTGCCGTAGTGCGTGTTTTTTGTGTGTTTGTTTTGTATATGAATTGTATAAAATGTCAGACAATCATATGGTACTGTTTATTTAAACTTATCACCAGTACAAGTGCTTATGGAGTAATAAATGCAATGACTGTAGCAAATCGAATGCACGGGTAAAGGAGTACTCCGCAATGCTTGCTGATTTAAATTTGCCTGGGTTAGCGGTAGCAGACATAAAGGCAAAAGTAAAAACTGTTAGAACACGATATGTAGCTGAACTTAACAAGATCAGAAATTCTGAAAAAAGTGGAGCTGGGGTGGATGAAGTTTACGAACCCCGACAGTTCTGGTTCAAGGATGCAGATGTGTTTCTGCGAAACGTGTGCACGCCAAAGCCAATCTGGATCTTCTTCTGCAAATTCTCTCAATATTGTTGACGAAACTCCCAGATTTTCTCTTCTTGAGACTCAAAGTTTCACCCACCAAAGTCTTTGAGCACGGCTAGTTGTCGATAAAATTTCGTGCAGGTCATGAATAAATCTGCGTGAAATTATATCAATGCCTCAGCGCATAATCCTTAAATTCCTTCTCGAACGAGACATCCTGCCGCCTGGTACCACAGTAAAGTTGTCCTTGCAACTACAGACACAAAACTGTAACTATAACATAAATCGCAAGCCGGATCCGCAATTTTATAAAGAATGTTTAGTTTTTTCTCACCTCGCAATTACAAAAGATAGATTTATAAAATGGTTTTAAATGAGGCAATGTCAAAGCGCTTAGCTGCAAGGAACTCCACTGTTTGGTAACCGCTATAGGGTGAAGCACCGGAGTCGCAGGTTACTTTCTCTTTTTCTGGAGCAGAGCCTTAAAATAAAGACGCAAATTAAAGTAATATTATTAGTTATTTTACAAATTGAGAATAATTGAAAATAACTTGTTAATTATTTGGTTAACAGGTCGGTAAAACAAGAAATGCAATCGAGATTAAATTTGTGATTGAACGATTGAATTAAATCTTCCCCGTTCAGTCTGCAATACATGTACAACAACTATTTTAATTTGCTCTCTGAACACAACCATTATTCAATATCGCATAAACTCCGTACCGGCTGATGAATGCAAGACCACTTTTTATTAAACAACAGAATTAATGAGCTGCCCACGCGCCTGGCGCCAGGAATTTTGCGGTACGCCTGCATTACCATACAATCATTATTGTGCCATGACCTTCGTCAAACAAACCGTCGTATTTCACGGGGATAATCAAACAACTGTCACATTGACAGTAATAACTGAGATTATCGTCGTTATGAATTGGTCTTCTGAATGTGCTTCAAATTATTTGCAACCGAACGCTATCATAGCGTTTACAAAGCTGAACAATTTTACCATGGTTATTTGTAAAGCCTCCATAATGAAAGTTGTTATTTCCTCAGAGACAGAAAAGGTCGTAACAATATCAATATACTCATATATATTTTATAATTGAGAATTTATTATGTATATGTATCTATGTGTTTATTGTACATGTAAGTGTACAGTGTTAATAATTTATTTACTAGAGTTTTGTTTATAGGCTACCCTTGTATGCCTTTATTGTTGTTTGATATTTATTAATGGAGACTCTTTATTTATTGTCAGTACCAGGAGACCGAGCTAAAGCTCGATTATATTAGGGCTTAGTTCGCTAACGTCAATAACTATTATTGCAAATTTCCGTGAACATCGTTTAGGTTAGGCCTATAACATTAAACAACTAAATAAAGGGTATGTTTATTTAGCAGAAGTATCCGTTGCCATGGTAACTATAAATAGATACAACATTAGGCTTACCTCTAATAAAATATACAGTTTAAAAGAAAGCAGATGATTATTGTAATGGCATTGAAAACATTTGCATCAGCTGTGCTTTGTATTGTTTAAAATGGACAAATTTCACTTTTTAATTTAATAAAAAGACGTAGAAAACGAATTTTCCCAGACTGGTGACCATTTCCAATCGATTTCTCGTGGCCAAAAGCCTAATATAAAATCAAAAAATCAAAAATCCTTAGACGGAGATTCCAGATCCATTTAGCAGACAAACAATTATCTCTCGCTTTAGAAGATAAGATTAAAAACATAAAACAGCTGTTCTGCAGTTTACATTAAAACATTTGGTATCAAATAAATAGATTAAAAAATAAAACAGCTGTTCTGTAAAATAATATGATAGTTAAAGTAAATTATATTTTTAAATAAAATCTGCTACTTATTAACCTATAAAAGATACACGTTGACACACACATGGAGAAACCTTATAAGTGTGATTTTTGGAAGGTTGTATGGCTGTTCTATTAACTCTTCATACATTTATACTAATATCATAAAGAGGTAAAGTTTGTTTGTTTGTTTCTATGTAGGGGATAATCTCTGGCACTACTGAACCGATTGAAAAAATAGTTTTACTGATAAAAATCTTCACTTTACCTGAGTAACATAGGCTATAATTCATTTCGATAAAAACCTTTTTTTATTTCAATATTTGTAAATTTAGTCGGACAAAATTCTTAGGTTAGTGATAAACCAACACATGTATTTACATTTATTACCATAACAATAAATTGAATAAAAGAATAGATAATATATAGCAGTTTGTTCCAATTTTCATTAACAGCTGATTTCAAAATTTGAAGCAATTATTTTTGTATTTCTAGATTTTAGTTTAGGGTTTTAAAGTGTAGACCTGAGCCTTGCTGGTTCTTTTAACCGTCATTATAACTGCTGTTATGAAATATAAGAAATAATTTGATTTGAACATTTATCATTATTTATTATCTTAATTTTGAGGTTATTATTATTAATCATATAACTTTATTATAAATAAAACATAACATTTGTTTTTAGAAGGTTCCATTGGGGGTTGGCGTGCGGAGCACGCAGGGGTCTCCTCTAGTTTTAATATAATTACAACTCACCGTCGACAATAGTCTCTTGTCACATAAATTTCAAACGACGACCTATTTCGGCTATTCAGCCATTTTAACTCACGAAATGAGGAAGCACAATGCCCAATTCAGAGGTATTACAAAGTAAACTATATACTCTGCTATATACACATGTGTACTATATATAGTAGAACATGGCGGAATAGAGCGTAACGGAAAAATGCGTGACGGTAAAATCCGATTCACCGCCCGCAAAGTGTTTTGGACGCGGTGCGCCTATAGAAGTTTTCACTAATGTGGTCAAATTGTTTCTGGAATAAATGTTCAACTTATACTTGTATTAGCGCTAAATATAAACAAGTTACTCTTTTAAAACGTTTTTATATTTACTGTTTGATGCTGTTAAAGAACAAACGTCGAATTATATTTTGGTGCAATATTATAAAAAAGTTTAAAATTTTCTTTGTACAAATTTTGATATGAATGAGTTTTAAACAAAATTTGTTTAGAAATGGGAAGTTCTCACGTTCGCTTCAGCTTAAATAATTCCAAGCTGAGTTCGATCTTGACAGACCACACGCAACGCTTCAAATTAAAACTACTGCAGTTAATTGCGAATAATTCGACCACCGTGGTATCTATGACGATTTATTCTGCAACATGACAATAATTCGCAACGAACATTTATTTCGTAATCTTTTTTCTTTTGTTCTGTGCGTAGAATCGTAACCCAATACACAAGTTCCCTTTCATAATGTTCGTGGTTTATGATATCGTATTGCGATTTATCGATTGTTTTGTGACGCAATGAGCAGGCATATTGTTGCGGGCCCTACACGTGTGGCTTAGGCCTCCCACATCCACTGAGAAATGCATAAAACTTCCCCACAACACAAATTTTAGCATCTGAAACATCAGCAATGATTCATAACCGTGTTCCACGTGTGACAGACCACACGTATAGGCAGTAGAATTGTTATTTATGGCTAACACTTTGGGTAAATGTTATCGAACTATTTCTAAATCATAACATTGTAACGTAGCATCGTATTGAGAATTCATACAATAAAAGGTTTTGGCGTTTAAACTAATAACGTAAGCTTGAACTAATTAAATTAAATACTTATGTCTTTCTCCTGACTTGAATGCTAGTCAAAATGGTCGTTAAACCAACGTATATGGGACAGAAGAATTGCTGAAAAACGAGGTTGTGTAGGTTCGAACCTAATTACTGGCGATAGATTTTTCAGCCCATCTCAATTATTCTTACTGGTACGAAATAAAAACGTTAAGAAACAACAAAAAATGCTTTGATCTTTCGTAAAAAAACCTACAGCCGATGTAGAGCTTCGAATATCTGCATTATAATTTTTCGGAGTGATGTAGAAGGCACGTTGACTAATATTAGACCTACGGGAATTTCAGCTCATGTTTTTACTCAATTTCGATAGGAAAGATGAGCTATTGCAGTGACCCTTATGGTGAGACCTAAGGTCGGGAGTAGTAAATGAGCACTGATCATGGTCCCCAGAACATGTCATTAAAAACTGTATATATATAAATGAATGCATTTATGCAATAAGGAACCAAGTGCCTAAAGTAAAATTTTTGAGTACTGCTGTTTTTAGATATGGTTATACAAAATCTTATTCAGGTTACATTTCTTAAAACGAACGCATGCAATATTTATATACATATTTTATTTTACCATATAACGACAATAACTAATAAAACATGTAAAT
>JAGFPH010001039.1:327723-348723 GCA_018207615.1 Philaenus spumarius
CCCCCCTAAAATTTCGAATTTTTTCATACCCTTTCTTAGTGAGCACCCTAGAAGAAGCTACATACCAAATTTCATTCCAATCCGTTTGGTAGTTTTTGAGAAATCGTGATGAGTGAGTCAGTGAGTCAGTGGGTTTTGGCTTTTATATATATAGATTTTGGGAATTCGCTCAACTCATGTCAGTGGTTCAGCTGCGTGGTCGAATTATTTAAAAACTGTACAGTGTATTATTTATTTCATGATATGCAAGTTCATCTTTCGTACTTCATCTTTTAGAAATATTTTCGTTAAGTGATGATTTTATGTTAAGCGATTATTTAAAATATATTTAAAACCACTTTAAACTGTTAGGCCTACGTACAAAATTTTAAGAGCTCCTAACAGCAGAGAAATATTTTTAAACAATTTTATCTTATACTTGACACTGTTAAATGAAGTAACAAACTTTTTTTGAAATGGTCGGCTAAGTTATTTTACTGAATAAAATCTTAATTAATTGTGACAATGTTTCCTTTTCAGTAATTAATTATTTGTCTAATTATTAGTTATTAATTTTGTACGAAATATCAGCAAATAAAATTCTAATTTTTTTTATCAAATGTGGTATAAACTGTTGTAGTTAACATGTAAAATGTATTTGTATAACATTTTTACAAGAATAGCTAGAAGATTTATTTCAGAAACAATTTATATTTTAACGAATATTCAGCACGGGAAGTGTGATGAAAGTGGCGGGGAGGCCTTGAAAGGCGTTTCTCATTTTATTCAAGTGAGCCCGTGTATGTCTTCCAGTAAAACATAAAGAACTTTTCAAACATGTAGACTGAGTTGTTTTATGTACAGAAATGACTATTTAGTATTTTGTCATAAGAAACTCTGTTATTTCTACTAGACAACACATGTTACTTACGTAGATATGCAATAAGGAAACGACAGTTCATACAACTATAGTATTTATGAAGTGAGAATTATCAAGATAGTGCCGCCAGTAAGAGGCTCACCTTGGCCTCGTAAAATAATAAAACCTCTCTTTTTCCAGCAAATTTATAAATACTGTACTCGAAAATGTCGTCGTGGTTTTGCGACTGCTCCACATTGTGATTATACAAGTCAGCTGACAAGCGAGGATTAGGTTCGTCCGCCTCAACGAATCCCGATCCAATTAGACAACGAAAGAGATAGTTGTTGGGCCGACATTGACATGATACGCGCCAAGCCATCCGTGACCATGGCCACCACGCCCCCGATCCTTATCTTACAAAGTATGAATATGAACGTCATTGTTGGTGTCGACGTTTAACCTTTCCAAAGGTCTCCAGTCCTGCTGGAAGCTATCGGCTTAACTATTTGTCTCAATTTATTGATAGACCAAAGGACTAATTGCGATCATTGTAATTTAAGACTGTCAGTATACATAAACTATTTTTGAAACTTAGGAAGGTGATAGGGAAAATCAAAATAAAAACATTTCACACATGAACTGATAAGTAAAATTACGTAAAAACTTTTTCTGGCGATTTAATATGTATCAGTGTAAAGAGCTTGAGCTCAAATTGGTGGAAAAATACTGAAATTTACAAATAATAAAAACAGTTATTACAAGATTTACAAATGCGGCGATGCTTGTGGGACGTTTTTTCAAATAAATACAAAGATAATGGGGAAACAGAATCTGTGGCTGAGTTAGCCCAAAAATATGAAGTGACGACAACGGAGATGGAAAAAACTTCACGAATATTCCATGAATCCACCTGCGTGGTGGCTTTTTGATACCCTTTTTTTACTCCATAAAGCTAGATAAAGGGCTACTGCTACTGCAATCCCCGAGAACGCGACCTCGTTCGACATACTGCAGCTCAGAATCAAACTAGATGCGTACACGATTTCCAGAGCGACAATGTAGCGGGGCAAAGAGCCTTCAACATGAAACCGAGCGTCTGCGACAAAGAGCCCGAACAAAGAATCTCAGTGGGGTTGATACATGTTTGATCGTTCGTAAAGATAACTTTTCTTAGGATGATTGTATAGGCTATGATTTTAGCAGCGATCAGAGCAAAGATGCAGGCAGAGATGAAGTGCATTGATCAAAGCTGCGATACAAGCAGAGCAGAATATGGCGGCTTCAGTTGCAAACAGTGTTTAAGTTGTACCACACACTTTTCTAATTCAAAACATGTAAATATTTTACTTTGATCCTATATTAAGTAAATTATTTTATAAAATTAATATTTGTCTCATAGCTCCGTCATTTATATTTTACTATTTTCTATTTCAAAGTTTAACTAATAATGTAAAAACATTAGCTATGTCAGCTGATTATTTTAAAAGTTAAAAAACAATATTTCTCCTTTTTTGAATATAACCATCAGTTCGTGTTATTGAGTTCCTGATGCGTCCATTAATTTTAACAAATTTAGTAAAGGAAAAGTAAAACATTATTGGATTTACGAAGGCATAAAACTGTCTTCCCCATTTTTAAACGTTAACGGTTGTATTTTATTAATGGAAGAATATAATAAAAATCGGCTTTCACCGTTGAATTTCTCGTTAAATTTGATGTTTATAATATATCATACAACCATTATTCTATAAAAAAAAGTTAAATTCAAAATGTCGGACACACATTTTAAACCTGTTCTTAAATAGTTTGTGTTCACCATAACCAATAGATGTTAAATGTTATATAATAATAATAATACTGTTTTGCCGAACGACATTTTATGGGCAATTGTTGTATTATAGGCAAAAATAAAAATGATGTGGTTGAAAAGTACTAATCATAATACAGTATTGTGTTAGTGAGTATCCTATATATCAATAATATTTACAGATTGTACGACGGACTGCCAGCATTTATGAAGCACACATCGGTTATACTACCACTTGTCAGTTTTTTCCCAGATTGCTATTTGTTTGAATAGGTAAGAAGTTCTCGAAATTTGAAAATCTGTAGTAAAATATTTTCCATAAACTTCTGACGTGTTAGAAAATGATGAGCGTAATTAAGTATTAAGAATAGAAAATCAGAAATTATCTTAAATAGAAGGGCATTGCATTGCCGACCAATCAGAGGACTTGGCTATAGTTGTACTGAGATGAGAAACAAACATGCTTGAACCTCTGTCAAGGGCTAAATCTGTCCGTGGCAGACTCCTTCCAGTCATAAACGCCAAGAACCCTCTACCACTTCGTATCAGGTTGTTCATGTACAAAACATACATCAGACCAATACCATAGATCATGAATAATAAAATAGATCATGCATGCATACGGCGGCAGTGAGGCAAAAAAAGGTTGTCGGGAAAATATTGCACTATCGCGCCGCGGGGTAGCGCTAGGGAGAAATCATTCAAGGCATTGGTGCTACACACCGCTTTCCTCGATTCCCTCATAGATCGCGCCACTATCGTCGAATTTCCAGTGGATTGAAATAATGCATTGGATCGGAGTTCTATTAGGTTATCCAAATACAATGCCAGTACTCACGTACACATCTCCAGCTTGGTATTCGTTACTGTCTATAGCTTGGAAGAAAAGGTTGGACTCCTTCCAAAATAAAACTCTTCGTTGGATCACCAAATCCCCATGGTACGTATCGAACGTAACTATCTCTCAAGGGCATAAAATCCCCACACTCGAAGACTTCATACTTAAGCTTTCAAACTCACTCAGGCTCAGAGCCTCACCACACACATTAAACAAATCATCACAGACCCATGCACCACTGCAGGGCAAAAGGAAACGCCTCTTATGTCTGGTTTACGAACTACCATAAGTATCCAGAAATCCAGGCTCATTCTCAATCAATTAACATTTTCATTAATTATAATCAGTGTATAACATGGATTCACCTTCTCGTACTCACACAAAATTTATTCGAAAATACGTCATTACATTTCAATAAAGTCACTCTTTAGTTTCAGTTATGCAGCCATTGTATTTTACAGATGCTGTCAACTACTTAGACCAACGTCTTGTCAATTTACTAGATTTTTCTCTTTCTGCTCCACTGTAATCCACTATACTATACAATGTTCCATTTAAAACAATGTTTTTTTTTTATCTCTGCTACGATCGCTGATAGCACCACAGCTTACACTATACGGTCTCCCTTATCAAGAATCAGAAAATCTCAATTAAAAATTGGGTTGCACCTAACTGTCTTGTCGTTTTTAAGAGCTGAATACTAACTGAATAAATTAATTAGCACATATTTTACAAAGTGTTCCTAAAAGTTGGAGTTTGTTTGATCACGGTGAGGAAATTGAAACTCCTTTGTGGAACTTATATAGTAAAAGTGAATTTTATCATAGAATAAAAACACAATAAAGATGTTTTATTTTCCTTCGACATTTTTATCAAAATAGTAAGAGTGTGGATATAGTGTTAGCGCAATTATCCAAGTTTGTAACAGTTGCACAGGTTCGAACATAGTGGCTTTCGGAATACCCAAACTACGCTACTCCCCTGACTTTATTAGTTCAACTGGCATAAAGTAACGACGTTAATCAAGAAAAGTTAAAAATAAATAATTAACACATTTTCATAGTTTTAATGAATATTATATTTAGTCCTCGAATCCTTAAAATCATTGTAAATTGTTTCATATATTTGTTTGGATTTTGTAGGTAAAAGATTGTCCATTGCTAGTCTGGTTTTATTATTTATTCTAGTTGGAGTTAGTTGCATAACATCATCACTGGAAGAATCTGCCAAACTAAACTAAATTTCAAATCATTTCTCAGGAGCCACGGTGGCCGTGGTTGTTAAAGCGTCATTGCTTTATCAATCGTCATGGCAACCATCAATGGAAAGGTTCCGGGTTCAATTCCCATTGACCCCGAAAAATTTTCTTAATGGTTTCTTAACAGACATCGTTGGCTGTGGTTCGGATTCTACGTAAAACTGTAGGTCCCGTCTTCATTAGCCTTAAGTGCAAAACAGTAGGACGTTAAACACAAAAAATCATTTCTCTTTGAAATGTCTTTGTCAACACAGAATGTTTGTGTAGGTTAGGACCAATCAGCATTTTTAACAATTCAGAACAGTTGATCAGATGCTTTCAAAAAGTAAAATCCTTTATTTAAAGTAAACCTTTAGCTTAAAAAGGTTGTTAAAATTCAGATAGTAGATTCACTATGAAGACTTCTCATACATCAAAAGTTATTTCATAATTAATGCACCTACTTTTATAATAACCCATGATTTTCCTGAAATCATATATTTTTAAAGAAGTTGACTTTTCAAAAGTGCCGCTTTACAAATATTTCTTTTTGATTATTTTATCTCAAGTTTTAAAATCATATTTAGTTTGATACAAAGAACTGTTCGATTAAAATGTTCTACCAATTTGACAGGTTATACCCGACAGCGAACCACTTCGGTTTTAACAAACCGCCCAAAACTAGACACAACAATTGCACAAACGAATGCCGCACCTCTACAAATCACTGTGTCGTGACCCTGCATTAGTATCTAGTACGAGGTCGAGGTTCAGACCATAACTCTTAATAATTACTTCAAAGAGGGCTAAATTAGGTGAAGCTAATTCCGGTTACTCGGCATTCGTTTTGCGTTATTTCGACTCTTGGTTTGTACCTTAATCACCGAGCAGCTGTGAACTCTTTTATCTAAACATTTTCAAACACGCATTACCGACGCAGTTGTAATGAATTTGTCTCGACGAATAGGCCTCTATGGAAAATATTTGTATGATCCTTACATACTACTAGAGGAGACCCCTGCGTGCTCCGCACGCCAACCCCGTCGGAACCTTCTATACACATAATTACGTTATGTTTCCTTTATAATAAAGGCGTAGGATTAATAATAACCACAAAGCTAAGATGGTAAATAATGTTCAATGTCCAAATCAAATAATTTCAGATATTTTATATCAGCAGTTATAATAAAGTTTAAAAGAACCAGAAGGCTCAAGTCTACACTTTAATAAAAAACTTAACCTAAACGTTAGAAATAAAGATACTGTAATTGTTTCAAAGTTTGAAATCAGCTGATAATGGAAATATTAGAGCAAACTGCTGATTACTGTATCAACAATAAACATATTTATTTATTTTTTAGTATGGCGTTGCCATTGCCGTAAAATATTTGGTATAGTTTGTGTTGTTTTTACGTCTAACAATGGCGTTATTTTTCAAAAAGTTTATAAAAACGCTATTGTATTTAAAATAGACTTTGTGTCAAAATTTCAAAGCTATCTGTGAAAAACTTTCGGAGATTTAAGATTTTGAACAAACGAACATTTACATTTTTATTTATATAGATTTCTCAAAGGTGTTTTTTTGTGGCACTGCTATAACTCCCTTAGTTCTTCATCAAAATTAATAATTCAAATATCATTTTTAGCTTATGCTACCCGCTATTGTCGAAAATAGCTCAAAATTCATGTTTTCGTTAAACAAAAATGATTACAACAACTTTCATATGATTCCTAATGAAAGGCGCCTTCTGTTTAACTGACATGACAGCTTAATGTTTTAATTCATCTCGAAGTGATTTTCAAGCTTTTTGATGTAATAATTAATATTGTGATAAATAATTTGTATTGTGAATATTAATATAAATACTGTATTGAAATAAAACTTAGGACAGACTTCGAACAAGATTTTCAAAAAGTAGTGGCCGACTAGGTAATAAACCTTAGACGTGTTAGAATGTTCAGGTGCTGTAATTGTTAGGTGGGAAATAAACAGATCTCACAACTAAACGAAGGAGTTTAGCCTTACAACTATAAAGTTGTAGTAAAATATAAGTGTAACCACAACCACACAATTGTTCTTGAACATAGCCTACTCGACTTTGCAATATCGTCGTTTCCAGTATACCTGATCAGTACAATTATACAAGTATAGTTACACGAGCGCCTGCAAAGTAAGAGTTAGCTGTCTGTAAATCATAGGTAAACAACACATATATGAAACATTTACTTGATAGAATGCAATTTGATCTCAGAATATTGCAATAAATACAACAATACGTTAATATGTATTTGGAAAATATATTGAAGCATTTTAACGACAATTTCTTCATCTTCAGTGAGTCTTAAGCTACAATAAACAAACTATGACGTTTATAGTGTTAAAATGTATGGCGTTTGGGCTAAGGAAAGAATGCAGTTTACGTGAAAAATAACAAGATAGGTTTAATTGTGAAAATTATAATAATTGCATTGATTGTCTGAAAGTAAATAAAATATCTAGGTTTAGTAATGAATTCATATTTTTTATTCGAGGAACATATAAAAAACTTAATGCACAAATGTATAGTGTACTTAAAGAAACTACTTATTAAGTAATATTTTTTGTCCAGCTAAAGTTGTATTGTATGTATACCATGCTTTAGTGAGTTCTCGCTTGGGTTATGGGCTGATTTTTGGAGCGGTACTTGTCTACCCACACTCCTATTTTATAATAATTCTAAGACACATTATAAGAGTCATTTCGAGGAAATTCGATTTAAACACTCTTGCGCTCTTTTTTCCAAATTAAAAATCGTACCCCTAAGACAAGTGTATATTTTTTAAATCGTAAAACTGTTCAGAACAAAACATTATTATATTTAGAACAACAGTAATTCTCTGAGAAACATGATTTAATTATAGTTCCAAAGCCAAAACGAACTTCTTACCGACACTCTTTACTTTTAACGCTCCACGCCTCTTCAATCTAGTTTAATAAATGTTAGAAAGGATTCATTGGCAGAGTTTTTAACAAATGTAAGAGTGTTGCTTTTATTAATATCTAATAATTTAGTTTGTTCTAATGGTTCTAGTATTTTAGAAATTTTTTTCTTTGTTCCTTTTTGTACTGATGAAGACTGCATTATTTTGAAGAATTTATATGTACAGTATAGTGTAAAAATATTAGTTTTTATAAGGCTATAATTACCTTGCAAGTATTAATTTATTTTTTATTTTTTGTAATTTCAAATAAATCATTTTGTTGTTGAGTTAGCTAAATGGTGACACCAAACTCTTCTTTTTCGTTTTTTACTTTTTTTTATGTCTAAAAACAAGTTGGAAGTCTCAAATAGGCAATGTCTTCGAGATCCCTATATTTGTTTGTTTCCTGCTGAATATATAACGAATGATTCCTGTGAAAGCATTGATGAGCATAATACCTTGAGCTGCTGTAACTCAGCTGTGGATATACAGACCTTTCCTCGGCCCCGGTTTCATAATTATGATGTATTGGTCTTTGGGGATTAGCACAATCAGAAGGACTATGAGGTCTGTATCCTCTCCAATGACAACGAATGTGACTCTGTCGACTTATCAATGGCTGTTTCAAAACAGGGGCCTGTTTCATCACATAAGCTGCAATTCTTTCGGCTCACGTATAATGTTTTTTGCTTGTGGAATGAACTTTGAGTTGAGGGATGTCAAACCTAAAAGGTTGGAGCTTTTTCCGTCATTTCTTTGTAAAGTGGTACTTATCAGTGAAGCTATTACTTTTGCACTCACGCAGGACACTTTCCCACCACTTTCGTAGAAGTTCTCGTCACAAACAAAATATGTTTGCGTCGACATTGCGATATAATAATAATAAAATATACCGGATATAATAACAATAAAATATACCGCGTACAATACTAATAAAATATACCGGATATAATAATAATAAAATATAAAGGTGAAAAACACAATAATTCGACTTCCTACGGACGTATGACATATAAAATAATTCAACTAAAGCGAGAAACAAAATATTTTTCCGACGACATAGCGACATAATAGTAATAATAAAATACAATAATATACTGAGGCGAAATACCCAATAATTTGACTATTTATGAACTCTTATATAACTCAACTACAGCGAGATAAGAACTGGAGAGAGCTCACGAGGGTAGACCGCATGGGGAACAAATAAAGTATTCAAATGCGAAGAAACGTTTTTTCGAAAATTACCGATTTTCGAGAGCGTATATCTCATTAACGGTTACAGATAGCAAAAATACTATAGGAATAAAAAATTTAGAGAATTTTGTCAGCTTTAATTTTGTATACGTGTATATTTTTTTAGGACCAACCCCTACTGAGATATAGGCAAACATTTGACTTTTAACCCCCCTCCTCCTCTTCCGCCACCCCTAGGGTCAAGGACTTTTATATGTTATAGCCTACTACTAGGTACCCCAAACAATGTACCATAGTGGGTCTTTCCGCTTATTGACTTTCCTTCTAGTCCCCACTTTTGGGCATTCGTTGACTAGGCTAATACTAGATTTAGGCATTTATTATTTTAAATAAATTTGATATTGTTATTCATTCTTAAGCTAAGAAAGAAATATTTTTATTTAGCTATAAATGTATGTAGTAAATAAATAAATAAATGTATAGGCTACATATATGTTTATTTATATGACAAATTTACATAAAAGTAGCTTTCCTAGATAAAAGAGTAATAGACTGTTTTATCTGCGATCAAAGGCTATATGACAAGGAAAGAAAACCAATCGAAAAACTGGTTTAGTCTAAGACGGAGCTTGAGAATTAGGAGGCAAAAAAAATCTTAACAAATACAATTAGGCTTAGTTGTACATTTTTTACAAGAGAAGTAAAACATTACAATAGAGAAAGATCTAGAAAGAGTGAACAACTTTTCTGTGAACAAACTTGAATTTGTTGACAGATTGGATGATGTTGAGAGGTGGAAAATACAGGACAGTAGTATAGTAAATGCTAATTTAGGCTTGAAAATATTAGGTGTAGCGTTCTTTGCTAATTTATTTGTTGAGACAATTTAATTGCAAAAAAAGTCTTATGACTGCCACGTTTAAAATATTGAAAACATTAAAAAAATTATCCTAATCAACAAAAAAAAAACTATTCAGAAATAATACAAAAATATAAAACAAGACATAAAACTAAAACTTGAATTCAAGAACCTTAATAACTAATGAAACAAAACACAGATTTCAATGCAACAGGTCGTCCTTTAAGCTATGTCCGAATTGGGATTACCTTTGAGTAATGGGCTTTCTGAACAGGCAAAGAAATGATAAACATAATAGTATGATTAATTTAAAGGATTGAATACTCATGTACTAGGTAAGGAAGTATATTTAATGTTTTTCTATTGAACTTCTAAAGTTCACAGCTCAAGCACTAGCTCTCTGACATAACCGTCAAACTCCGAGAATCAGCAAACAAAATCTAATTATACTGTTCCATGATATGAGAAAGGAAACAGAAATTTTTGTTTTTAGAAACGTCTGAGGAATTAACAGCGCGTTTAAAGCTTGTAGGAAGTGCATGTACAAAGTGAAAGACTCTGAGATTAGTTTGGGCGGGGGTCGGACAATGCAAAATGCGAGATGGCTCGCGGCCGTATACGATGCCAGCGTGAGTGCGGGAGAAGGCGATGGCTCGAGGCGGAACGGTGATGACCGGAGTCGGGGGAAAAAACTTGTTTGCAATGACTCTGGGATTAACAAAGGCGATATTTGTGCACGACACGCAACGAAAAGTGATACTCAATGCCTACTCTAACTGTGTCGTTTTCCGTAATCCAATACAGTGGACAGTGGAACCTTGGTATTAAACTTCATTGTTTGAATGCTACTTGTTGGCTCTACTGCAGTTACGTAAGCCAGTTGCTGTCACAGAGGGGCGGGCACGTGCATCCTAATACCTATACTAATATTATAAATCTGTACTAATATTATAAATCTATACTAATATTATAAATCTATACTAATACAATATTATAAATCTATACTAATATTATGAAGAGGTAAAATTTGTTTGTTTGTTTGCATCTGGGGAGTAATCTCTGGAACTGCTGAACCGATTGAAAAAATAGTTTTGCTAATAAAAAGCTACACTATCCCTGAGTAACATAGGCTATAATTCATTTTTATAAAAACATTTTTTATTTAAATATTTGAAAATTCTTAGGTTAGGCCTAGACTGATGAACCAACACATATTTCTTGAATGTATTTACATCCATTACCGTAGCAACCAATTGAATAAAATAACAGATAAAACAGCTGTTTGCTCTAATATTTCCATTACGGGTCGGCTCTAGCTGACACTCCATAACACCAATGTTAAATTAAAATCCAATTTTTCTTCTTTATTTTTGATCGGATAATTATGAACGTTATGTCATTTTAAAGCTATGGCCAATATGCATCCAAATGGATTTTTCAAAACTAAGAAAAGCATTTTGTTTAATATTTATTAACAAATTAAAACATTGATTTTTAATATGTTTTTACGTTGCCACTATTAATTATAGCGAAAAATTACCAAGCCATTCGGATGAAGAATTTCGTCCCCAAGAGTTTGGTATTTTTTTAAAAACGCTATTTGAACAATTGCGGGTTTCTAATGGATTTAGGCTGAGCAGTGTCCACGCAACCTACCGCCGCTATAGGATGAAGCGCTGGAGTCGCAGGTTGCTTTCTGTTTTACTAGAGCCATCCATTAGCTGATTTCAAACTGAAACAATTATCTGTATTTCTAACCTTTATTATAACTGCTGTTATAAAAAATACGAAATAATTTGATTTGAACGTTCAACATTATTTACCTCTTAGCTTTGGGGTTATTATTAATACTACGCTTGTAAAGAAAACATAACATGATTATGTGCATAGAAGGTTCCTCCTACTGGGTTGGCGTGCGGAGCACGCAGGGGTTCCCCCTAGTACTTAGTAAAATTTTCGTATATGATAATTTAGGAGCAATTTGATCCCTTTGTAGTATTCTATCCAACGAATACAAAATTAACATAATTAGTTAAGCTTATAATAAAGATATCTGCTTAATAATTACGTTTGAAAAATGGCTATCACGCACATAAATAATGTATTAAAATAATAATTTAGGAGCCTATTACAAAATGATAAGGTAATTCATAATATTTATAAAAATATCGACAATTTTTATAAATTGTGGTATATTTATAACAAGCTTCTATAGCAACCTTAGACCCCCCCCATACATACTCCACTTGTGCAACTTGTGTACTAAAACACATGATTTTTTAACATTGAACATAAACATATTAAATCTTGTAATATTGACTCAACAATATTCATGGGTTCAATATTTTCTACGTCTTTACTAACATCGCAATACAAAGAAATCACTAAGTCAATGCATTCTAAATAAATATTATTTATGCATCGCACAAAGGATAGGTTATGTTCTCTTGAAAGTGATATAAATAACAGCTGACACTGAAGTGATTAAGCCGGCATGTCCAGACATGTTTGCGGGATGTAATTGGCATTTTATTGTCTGTAGAGGTTGAAATATGAAAGCGATGTTGTGTTTCTTAGCACAGCCACAATAACTCCACGCCATTATGAAATCCTGATCAAACTGAAATTTTATTGTACTTTTATCAGTGATAAAAGTAGACCGACAGCCGCGCCTGCTGCAGTAAATGTGTCAAACAATACGAGCTTCGACATTTTGATTGAGGTTAGAAGGTTATTTTGTACCTAACTGACTGTTGTTCAAAAATAATGCGTAGAACCATTTGTATATCAACTTATTCCAAAGACGAAACGGTTAAAATACAATGTTATTTTTGAAATCTTGAAAACTTTTAATAAATAAATTTAGTTTCTCAACTATTATTAAATACTAGGGGAGACCCCTGCGTGCTCCGCACGCCAACCCCCGTTGGAACCTTCTAAAAACATGTTCTGTTTTATTTATAATAAAGGTGTAGGAGGATTAATAAAACCTCTAAACTAAGATGGTAAATCATGTTAAATGTTCAAATCAAATTATTTCGTATATTTTATAACAACAGTTATAATAAAGGTTAAAAGAACCAGTATGTTTAAGGTGTAAGCCTACACTTAATCAAAAACCTAACCAAAAAGTTACTCACTATCAATTACCGTATATTATTAATAAATAGGTCTACTATATGTCTTATTTAATTTTAATTAGGATGTAACATATTTTTTCTTATTTTTTAATTCCTTAACGTAAGTTTTTATTGGTTTGTGTGTGTTATAACATGTGTTGATTCAGTATAGGCCTAACTTAAAATATGATTTTGTACTAAAAGCTGGACAACCGAATCAACTGTTTTATCTGTTATTTTATTCAATTGGTTGCTATGGTAATTAATTTAAATACATTCAAGAAGTTGTTTCATCATTCTAGGCCTAACCTATAATTACTCGAGGCATTTTCTGTTCTTTGAACAAAAATACCAAAGAAGGGAATCGGACTTTATCTGTTTAACAATAAGAAGGTTTCTATAACCTACTGAATAGGCTACTATCATAGATCATGAATAATAAATAGATCTTGCATCCATACGGGGGTTGTGTGCCGGAAAAAAGGTGTTCGCGAAAATAGTACATGATCGCGCCGCGAGGTAGCGCTAGGGAGAAAGCATTGTAAGCATTGGTGTTTCCAACCAGCTTCCTTCGTTTCCCCAATAGATAGCGCCAAAAAAGTCGAATTTCCAGTGGAACAAAATATTGCATTGGATCGGAGTTCTATTAGGTTATCCAAATACAATGCTACTATTAACTTAATTATTTACATCCACGAAAGCAACTGGATTAGTTTGTTTCTTATTATAAACAGCTGTTTTATATAGAAATTTTTTTTTTAAATTCGTTCCATGTTAATCTTATGGGGAAAACCCGACCTTTGAGATTAGCTCACGCCATTAAGGATAAGAATTTTTGACATCTAAAACCTTATTGCAAAACTACGAAATAAGACGAATTTTTTGAAACCTCAAACATTAAAATTGGTCCAGAAATAAGGGAGGAGTTGTGTTTACAAAAAACGGCTTCACGTATTATATATAAGGATTCTTGTGGAATTAAGTACCCTCAATACTTCATCAATTATGGCGATTCTTGTAAGCTGCCACATTTATAAATTTGACTACACAGCTGAACCGCTGACGTGAGCAGAGCGAATTTCGAAAGTTGAGTTTATTTGTTTTAGGGTTTCAACCAACCATTTAGGAAATTGGTCTACTCACCAGTTCTCTGAATAGCTGCCTACATGTACAAAATATATTAGTAAAATTTGTTTCCATCCTAACCTCCAGCACTAGCTCACGCGCTACTTTGTTCCGCTCGTTTGTTTGAATTTAGTCTCGGATTATGAACTGCTTCGCGATTCAAAATATACTTGGTACTTTTGCGGCATTTTACGTTTTGATTGATTTTGAGAGAACCAGACGTGCTATAAAGTCGTGTAAAAAAAATGGGCAGAATAATAATCTTCGAAATATTTTTTTTCAGATAAAACTCCAAAATGCGAGAAATCTAAAAAATTGTTTACTTCCTGTCAAAAAATGTGCTCCGGTTGTTGGATTTTTTGGCTAACTAACTCGTTGGACCTAAAAATGCGCCTGTTAGAGTTCGAACACACACACACACACACACCCACATATATGGACGATGTTATGCAATAAGGAACCAACCAACAAAAATGAAAATTTAACTTTTTTTGCTTAAAATTACTCTTGAAAGTACATATTTTGTTTTGCAATACAGATCCGTCTTATATCTGCATTGTGCTACCACCTATTACATTTAAAAAAAAAACTAAAACTTGGTAAATGTTAACTTTTGTGTTTTACAATAAGGAGAAGGGGCGAGATAGGCAATACGGTAGCAAGTAACGAAAGTGTTGAGTTGTTGCCAGTTATTCTCATGGCAAGCCATAGCCGAGTAGATAACGTGGGATCTTCTTGATCAGAAGATAGTTATTCATATCTGTGGTTTGAGGGTAAGAGGGCGGAAGTAAAGCAAACTGTGGTTGGCACGCTTCCAAGCTGACGGGATATGACTGGTTACTTGATCTCCGGCTTGGGATGTTTTGCATATTTTTACTAAAATATTTATGTATATATAATTTTTTTTTACTAAAATTGTTATAGCCTACATATAATAATAATACTCAAATATTTACATGTTTTATTAGTTATTGTCGTTATATGGTAAAATAAAATACGTATATAAATATTGCATGCGTTCGTTTTAAGAAATGTAACCTGAATAAGATTTTGTATAACCATATCTAAAAACAGCAGTACTCAAAAATTTTACTTTAGGCACTTGGTTCCTTATTGCATAAATGCATTCATTTATATATATACAGCTTTTAATGACATGTTCTGGGGACCATGATCAGTGCTCATTTACTACTAGCAACCTTAGGTACCACCATAAGGGTCACTGCAATAGCTCATCTTTCCTATCGAAATTAAATAAAAACATAAGCTGAAATTCCCGTAGGTCTAATATTAGTCAACGTGCCTTCTACATCACTCAGAAAAATTATAATGCAGATTTTCGAAGGTCTACATCGGCTGTAGGTTTTTTTACGAAAGATCAAAGCATTTTTTGTTGTTTCTTAACGTTTTTTATTTCGTACCAGTAATAAAAAACTGTCGCCAGTAATTAGGTTCGATACTCAACCCCGTTTTTCAACAATTCTGCTGTCCCATATTACGTTGGTTTGACGACGAGGTTACGTAGTTTAGCCGCATGGCAAACATTTTGACTAGCATTTAAGTCAGAAGAAAGACATAAGTATTTACTTTAATTAGTTCAAGCTTAGGTTATTAGTTTAAACGCCTAAACCTTTTATTGTATGCATTCTCAATACGATGCTACGTTACAATGTTATGATTTAGAAATAGAACATTTACCCAAAGTGTTAGCCATAAATAACAATTCTACTGCCTATACGAGTGGTCTATCACACGTGGAACACGGTTATGAATCATTGCTGATGTTTCAGATGCTAAAATTTGTGTTGTGGGGAAGTTTTATGCATTTCTCAGTGGATGTGGGAGGCCTAAGCCACACGTGTAGGGCCCGCAACAATATGCCTGCTCATTGCGTCACAAAACAATCGATAAATCGCAATACGATATCATAAACCACGCACATTATGAAAGGGAACTTGTGTATCGGGTTACGATTCTACGCACAGAACAAAAGAAAAAAAGATTACGAAATAAATGTTCGTTGCGAATTATTGTCATGTTGCAGAATAAATTGTCATAGATACCACGGTGGTCGAATTATTCGCAATTAACTGCAGTAGTTTTAATTTGAATCGTTGCGTGAGGTCTGTCAAGATCGAACTCAGCTTGGAATTATTTAGGCGGAAGCGAATGTGAGAACTTCCCGTTTCTAAACAAATTTTGTTTAAAACTCATTCACATCAAAATTTGTACAAAGAAAATTTTAAACTTTTTTTATAATATTGCACCAAAATATAATTCGACGTTTGTTCTTTAACAGCATCAAACAGTAAATATAAAAACGTTTTAAAAGAGTAACTTGTTTATATTTAGCGCTAATACAAGTATAAGTTGAACATTTATTCCAGAAACAATTTGACCACATGTAACATATGTTACTTCAACTTTTTGTAGTGAAAACTTCTATAGGCGGCACCGCGTCCAAAACACTTTGCGGGCGGTGAATCGGATTTTACCGTCACGCATTTTTCCGTTACGCTCTATTCCGCCATGTTCTACTATATATAGTACACATGTGTATATAGCAGAGTATATAGTTTACTTGGTAATACTTCTGAAATGGTCATTGTGCTTCCTCATTTCGTGAGTTAAAATGGCTGAATAGCCGAAATAGGTCGTCGTTTGAAATTTATGTGACAAGTGACTATTGTCGACGGTGAGTTGTAATTATATTAAAATAGTTTACTTGGTAATACCTCTGAAATGGACATTTTGCTACCTCACTTTGTAAGTTGTGTTAAAATGGTTTACATGGTAATACCTCGGAAGTGGACCTTGTGCTTCCTCATTTTGTAAGTTGTGTTAAAATACCTCTGAAATGGACATTTTGCTACCTCATTTTGTAAGTTGTGTTAAAATCCTTTACTTGGTAATACCTCTGAAATGGACATTGAGCTTCCTCATTTCGTAAGTTCTGTTAAAATAGTTTACTTGGTAATACCTCTGGAATGGACATTGTGCTTCCTCATTTTGAAAGTTGTGTTGAAATAGTTTACACTTCAAAAGTAAAAATAAACAACGTGGCCTGGCAAAAATCAACAATTTAATCAGCTGTTCTAAAAACAAACCACATCTTATTACTGGTAAAGAAAAATTATAGTTGCTCACAAATTAAAGCATACTTAGTTTTATATTACTATCTAGAATAAAACTTATTTATCTATATAGAATAGATTCTGGTAAAACGAGTAACTTATGTAGGCCTATACATTTCCAACCAATAAAAACCATTCTCCGCATAAAAAAATGTGTTATCGCCCTGCCCACATTTAACATTGTTTCAATTGATATATTTGGTGTTGTCCGTAAAGTCTCACTCCGCCAAGCATTTTTCTGTTGTGTTTTTTCGGAGTTCACCCTCCAGCTGCAATTAATTGTCCAGTCTTTTGCATCCCCACAAGATTTTATTAAGGTTTAAAATTTAAAACATTTAAGATACACTGTAATTTGTAACAACTGATAAAATGGCTGTATTATTTTTCAGCTGAAAGGACAACCTTGCTATCGAAAAAACATACGGACTCTTATTGAAATTGTTTTAGTATCACATTTTCATTCTTCACAGAACCTTTATTATTATTTTGAAGAAAATAACACAAATGTTGGTCCTAGGTTAATTTTGAGTGTTAGCGCAAACTACAAAGAAATTATTTTATGTCGGTAAATGGGTTGTCCTGCAACTACGTAAAACATGTAAGAACAATAATTCGTTTCTCGTAAAAAAGAAACATATTTTGTTCTTATAACTGTTCTGAAAAGTTTACGATTTCGAAATATTTGCCGTTAAATATTTTAAAACTATTGCTACATTGAAAATATAGAATTTAAGTCTTTCGTTTTGACAAACCTTTTTACCACAACATAATCATAAAAAGTTCAAATAGGTTACAAAATTAGATACTGTACATTTATAATGTATATGTGCATGATAAATAACGCGAGATTGATGGAGGTGGCGGAAGCCAGTGGAGACAATAACAACACACTTTACATTCATACTTGACATGGAGTTGTACTATTTTAGAAATAACATAAATACCCAACCATGTGCATGATATAACAGATACTAGTGAAGTAGTTGACGGTAATGTTGTCAGAACCCATGTTACAAGTAGGCAGTACAAGAGCGTTTCTACCCACTACGTCGACCTGCCACTGCGACTATTATGGGTCTAATTGCTCTTACCACGGCTCACTTGATCGTAATCACGGACGTACAATGTATAATTTGATCCAAGGCCTCGGGGAAAGATCAGATAACACGGATATTATGGCCGAACTGATATACGTATAAATGTCAAATTAGCCTTCGTATTCTAACTATACATTTTACACGTCAAATATTTTAACGGCTTCCAAAGTGTCTTGATGGGTAATAAAAGTTCTTACACTAACCTTACAATTTAGCTGAGCAATTTTATGATCTAATACTAAAACCAATGCAGCTATTAATGATTAACTTGTTTTTTGCCTTACTGGACTGGATTTATTTTAAATAAATACCTTGTTTACGTGAAATTCTGCTCATTGATGTCTTTTTTCTGTTTGGCGGTGACGATCGTTTCGCCTATTTTTCAGGCATTGTCGAACCGATTATATTATAAAATAGGCGAAACGATCGTCACCGCCAAACAGAAAAAAGACATCAAACAGGACTGTGAGCAGAATTTCACGTAAACAAGGCAGCTATTAAATATAATATAATATAATGTGGAGAAATATAAGTAGCTCTCGGAAGTAAAACTATCTTAAAGAATTATTTCACTGCAGAGTGCTAAAACGGATTACACCAAAGTCTATAAATTAACAGATACCACTACGGAACTCTTACCTACATTTGAGATGTGTTGCTGAGGCAACGATAATGCCTGGAAAGTCCTGAAAAAAACTCGTATTATTGAGTCTTGGAATAGTATTCAACGTGTTAACTTCACGAAAGATGTTCATGGTTCCAGTTAAACATAACTGTGTAGAGTACGTTTGATCTGTGCCTAAACAACAACTAATACAATGAGCCTATATATTTTCCTGCGCATTTAATTCTATACTCGCGGCCATGAAATTAGGCGGGTGAGAGAAATGGCGGTATTGACAGATATGGAACTAGACAAGCAACGGAAGGTCGAGATTCGCCTACCTCCACGCACGAACTGGCAACATTATCCATGAGCTGTTGCCAAGTCCAAGCGCCTTTAAAACAAAATATTTTTACACTAAAAAACTCAAAATATTTTTCCATTAAAATTTAATAATAATATAAACTAGTTTTAATATTCATGTCTATTCGGTAGTTCGCTTTAAGTATTAATTAAAAAGCGTTGTTGGAATTGTATTACGATAAGAAACAAATTAACGGAATTATGGCTTAAACGAAAAAATCATGGTATTATCATCATATAATATGTAAAGGAAATGCAAATGTTCTCTATAAACATTAAAATTATAGTTTTTTTACTCTTGATTATAAAATAGCAACTTGCAATATTGAGCAAGGCTTCGAGCTTCGGTTCTCGCCGAGCGCCCGCGTGTCTTTGTTCTTGATTCATACAGTTATGCATTTTACAACTAAACTAAGAAGCACAAAGTTTCGAACAACAAATTTTATTTATACGAACTTTGCCGCAGACGAAATCTTGCTGTCCAAAAAATCCTCGCTTGGTGAAAAATTCAGTTCACGGCGGTTTTGAATTAAATTACCATTTAGGTTTTTGCTCTTTTGTTAATTATTTGTTGCCGTTTGAAAAATAAAAAAGTCATACCATTGGAATCAGTAGCATTTTCTGAATGCAGTGGTATAATTTTATTTCACAACGCTCTGTAGACAGATTCACAAGCACGAGAGAAAGAACACTACCTTGCGCTTCAAAACATGACGGATGTAAGTTGTAGAAATAACTACAGCACGAATTGGCAACACCGACATTTCTCTCACCCGCCTAATTTCATGACTGCGAGTATAAATGTAATAATATTCTTTATCTACGACCATTGCAATAAACACCAATAACGCTATTACAAGTAACATCAGAAAGAGGTACATTACAAACCAAAAGCCAACCCGATTAGGTAATGATATCATTACCTAACAGGAGTCACTTTACATAATAGGCTCTAGACCAATGAGAGCTCGTCATTTGACGGAAGTAGAGTTGTAATAAAAATAGTTAGTTCGTTTTCCGAGAATGTTTTCATTACGTATTTTGAGGAATTGGCCCAAGATAAGAAACCTAGTTCGCTTTGGTCTATTTATTCAATGATTAAATCTACAATCAACATCAAACATCAAAATAGCCTGTATATTTTTGGTCGTAGATAAAGTAGTGTACGCAACGATTGTATCTTTGATTATGGACGATTGTATTCAGCCTTTAAGCCACTCGTGAGATATTTAGAACACTCGCTTCGCTCGTGTTCCAACTTACATCTCACTCGTGGCTTAAAGGCCTTCATAATACAATCGTTGCGTAAACTACTATTACGGAGGTTAGCTAAAGTACAGATGAAATACATTGTTGACTTATTGATGTCTAATTCAAGTGGAATAACAAGGCTGGTGGTAGCGCGTTTGAATCAAACCATCTAGCTGCTCGTCAGATTGTGGTATTAATATATCGACCGTAAATCTGGCAAAGTAATCTCGCTGGTTACTAGGACTACGCTAATGGTGCTAAATTGTGGCGTAAAATTCTTTGGCATGACTCTGGATTGATGAGCGTTTCTCTGTGGCTAAAGATACAATATCCAAGGATAGACATTTCTGTATTTGGCATTATCGTGCTGGCCAATGTTATTTTAGATGTTTAAGAAACAGCAACAAAACTATATAATTTATGATTATCAGAAAAAAAATAAAATATTCAGTTTACCAATAAGCTTTGCTTTCAATAGTTTTATTCAATCTATATATATATAATTCAATGTATTTCCGTCTGTTTGTACGTTTGTCTGTTTGTACGTTTGTCTGTTTGTATGTTTGT
>JAGFPH010001040.1:0-23621 GCA_018207615.1 Philaenus spumarius
TTTAGCAGACAAACAATTATCTCTCGCTTTAGAAGATAAGATATGTAATTAGAATTTTTGGATAATTTGAATTTCTTCCCTGGTCCCTTCAACTTCGGATTATCCAAATCTGACTGTATATTGGTGACATGTTTCAAACTAGTCATGGTTATAAATTTTTCACAAACTAAATCTTCATTCGAATTCTTAAAAATGAGGATGGCCATTTGTAAAATAATAAATTATAAACATAATTTAAACATAAAATAAAAAGTTTTTGAAATAATTTTTCTTATAGGAATTCACTCACTACCCTTAAACAACCCTTTCCAAGATTAAGACACCAAAATTCAATCGTCTCTCACATCTGTTTAGTTTACCCTTAAAAACATAAATATGAAAACAAGGCCAAGGCCCTATCTAAAAAGTTTCGGTCATAAAAGTAGCCTACTAACAAAAAATAATAGTTCTACAGTGTCACCTGAACTGATCAACTATAAGAATAATTTTTAAACGTTTATTCTCACTAAAATTTTTTTATTTTCAATTTGGCAAGTTTTTTACTCCACAAAGGTTTATAAGAAAGAGGAAAATCAATAATGTATCATTGAAGGCAGTTTAAAATTGAAAGCAATATGATGAATGATTTACAAATAAATATACACACATGTATATAGTGTAATATATTATACACTGCATGCATCAGCAAGAACTTGGCCTAGTACTTGTTGCTGCCTGCCATATACAGCAGAAAGAGTCAACTGTTCTTGATGTACGCAATGTTCCTAAAACTACGAATAAAAAAAAACAAACAAACAAAAAACAACAACCAAATACAAAAAAGAAATCACAAATTTTCAAATAGTTTTTAGTTGGATCTATTCTTTGTACTTAAATTTATTTATGATTTATACATTTGTTCCTTCAGCATTAGTCTATTTGTATTTGGTAAATCTGTGAAAGTAATCTAAAGCCAGACTGTAATGGAAAAACATCAGATCTGGTATGTTTTTGTCATACATATTTACTTGTCCTTTTCTAGCTAAACAGATGTTGTAGCACTTAGGTGGGAAAAAATATAAGAGTAGTTAGGCCATTTTTGTTTTAACCAACCATTTTGTTATTTTACCAGCGTCGTTTTCCAAATTTTAAGGATAAGGACCCATTTTAACGACTATGGAGGATCACATCTTGTATGTCAGGCATTGTACGAGGGTCGTCCAGAAAGTAAAGAACGAATGGGCATCGCGCGCGACGCAGATCCCCACTACTGCGATTACGTGCGCATCCGCTTGCACCTTCCTTTCTCTTCAGTGTGAGGCGAGTCTCGTTGATGTGTGGTCACGCTACTTGTTTTCGCAGCATTTTAAAATGGCGGCGCTAATCGAAAGTCCCGCCAAATGTGAAGTACAGAGTGTAATCCGCTTTTTGAATGCTCAAAAAGTTAAGCCCATTGAAATTTATAGGCAAATTAAAGCTGTCTATGGTGAAGATGCGACAAATGAGTCATCAGTAAGAAAGTGTTGTATCATGTTTAACCAAGGAAGAACTAACGTGCATGATGAAGATCGGAGCGGGAGGCCATCACTAGTCACGGATGAACTGAAGCAAAAAGTTGAAGAAACAATTCAGGAAAATCGACGTTTCACTTTGACGACTTTACATGACTCTTTTCCACAAATTTCACGATCACTCCTACATGAGATAGTGACAGATCATCTTGGTTACAAGAAAGTGTGTGCTCGGTGGGTGCCTAAGATTTTGATGGACCATAAGGCGAAACGCATGGGGGTAGCCCTTGAATTTTTGACTCAATATGACAAAGATGGAGACCAATTTCTTGATCGTATTGTTACGGGAGGTGAAACATGGGTTTTGTATAAGACTCTAGAAAGCAAGCGTCAGTCAATGGAGTGGCATCTCACAAATTTGCCCTCAAAACCCAAAAAGGAAAAACCATTGTTGCAGACTCGCAAAGTCATGGCAACGGTTTTTTTGGGACCGAAAGGGATTAATCCATGTGGATTTCATGCCACGAGGTGCAACAATAAACTCAGAATCCTACTGTGAGACTCTTCAATGACTTCATCGCGCCATCCAAAACAAGAGACGTGGAATGCTGTCGGCTAAAGTTTTTTAAATTCACGACAATGCCCGGCCTCATGTCTCAGCACGAACGCAGCAAGAACTTGAAAGTCTGAAGTGGGAAATCTTTAGTCATCCTACCTACAGCCCTGACCTAGCACCTAGTGATTTTCATCTGTTTCCAAAGTTGAAGCAATTTTTGGGTGGAAAACAGTTTGGAAATGACGATCAACTTAAAGAAGCAGTGATAATATGGCTCAAATCTTTCGCGGCTGATGAGTATAACATCGGAATAGAGAAACTGGTCCCACGTTACAACAAGTGTCTTGACAACAATGGGGATTACGTAGAAAAGTAGAATAAGGTACTGTGGATGTGTAAATAAAGTTTGATGTTGATATCTTTTGTTTTTATTTAACCATGCTAAAACGTTATTTACTTTCTGGACGACCCTCGTAATAAGAAATCTTAAGTATAACTTTTAATTGAATTTAAATGATCCATTTAAAGATGCCAAATTTTAATCGGATTGATAAAAAAAACATATAACTTAAAATAGGACATACATATGTAGCACCTAATTTGGGGCTGAGATTGGCAGGAAAAGTCGTACATTAATTAAGTGTACATTAAGTACATTAAGTGTAATAATACGCATACAATTTTTAATAACAAATGTCTAAGGCACTAGGCAATCGTCGGTGCAGTACTGCATGTAAAATAGTTTTCCATAAAATTTAAAAATATGCAGAAAAGTTTTACCCCTTTTTAAACTTTTGAAATCAAACTAATGAAATGTCGTCAGGAATAGTACAGAAATACACAATAATAAATTACTCTGCATCCAGTCTTTTAATTGCACAAAGTTTCTCTTTGATCGTCACAATGGTTGTCTTTCTTTTTCAGTCCCAGACACTAGTATGAACCTAATCTCTTAAAGTATGTGAAACAAAATATAAATGCACACTGACACTTTGACACCATTGCAACAAAAACACGTCCTGATACACTCTCAATAATTTGTCAGTTGTTCCTTAGTACTCTAGAGAGATCAATGAACAAGGGCCTGAGCCTGCGAGGGAGAATAAATAAGTGAGTATGTCGCTGTAACAATTATTCGCCTCATAACTCATAATATAGTCGTGTTTTAGCTTTTTGGTCGAAAGTATAGATTTAGGATTGACTTTACAGACGGCCAGATACCACTGGGTTAACAGTTAAATATTTTCTTTCATGGTGGGAGTACCTTAAAATTTGTGTTTTTTTATTTCTCTTTAGTTCTGCATGTATAAATTTTACTAAATGTAAGTCCTTGTAAAGTTTATGAGTACAAACCGGTAAAATAAAGGAGCTATAAAGCTGTGATACATGGATGGTACTAAATGATTCCATTATAAATACACTGTGCAGCATCCAAGTTGTCTATATAAAATGCGCCTACATACAAACGGGTGTCAATGAAATCACTTTTAGGTTTCATTCTCATATTATAATATACTTTGCACGTAAGCGGTATAAAATTCAAGCATTAACATTAAATAGTTACTACAGCTACTCACCTAAATCTAATGTTTCAACTTCAGCCTTTGGATTAGGCTTGCCAAGAGAATCTACAAAAAACATTTGTTATTAGCAAATTCCTTACTCTTTTTTAGCATCATCAGTTGTTTCAAAGACAAAGTATTTGTTTTCTGATATTTTTCTCACCTACATTTCTCAAAAATATAGGTTCACTTTGTCATGTAATACTACATTATCAAAGCAACAACCATCATTTACTTGATACTGAACCAATATCTAACCAAACAATAACCAAAAGGAACTGATCCCAAACACTGTATTACCATACAGTCCTAGCAAGGAAAATAAAACTGACATAATTTTTGTGTAGTATATGATTACCTCTAACACCAACGGGTTTTCCCTAATGTTGGCTGCAGTACTTTTCTAAAAAGATGGTAGGGGGGAGGGGGGGTGTTGTTGAGAAATGTTTTAGATAATAATATCTTAAAATCTACATATCACAAAATTAAAAAAAAAATAGTTTAAATTTTCTTAACTCTTCAGTGCTTTAAGATGTACACTGTACGTCAAAGCATTTCTTTTCCAACTGTGTTGTGTCAAACTTTACTATATAAGTACTTTGAATTTTTTACTTAAATATCGTAGTAAAATATTACAAGATAATCAAAGCCGAAGAACGGATAACTAGTCACATCCTGTCAGGTTTGAGACGAGTCAACCACGGTTTGCTTTTCTTCTGCCCTCGTACCACAAAAGTCTGTGTATGAGTTGTGGTCAAGTAATAGGTTAAAGGGTTAAATAAAGCCCTGCCAAACGATATCCCGCATTATAAAATATTTGTTTTTGGGTTACCAATCTTTAGAGCTTTTGTTTTTGCCAGGGCTGTACATAGGGAAGGGCTATCTTATTACTTTGACGAGTCCTTTGCTAACACGGTACTCGGTGGCATGGTGGGGGTACAGCTCCATGACTTCACCAATAAGAATCAGTACAGGGAAGCATGGCAGTGTCACAGCAGTGACGTCACGGTCAGGCTGCAGTGGTTACAGTTTCCCGAGCGCCCTGGGATATTACTCCTCGGTCCTGGGATTTGCTCTCTTTGGTCAATTAACTCTATGGATACTTTGACAAGAATCTGTGAGGTGCAAATTACCTGCAGTTTCTTCAAGAATAGTTAGGTCAAGATCAGTGCCCCCTTCCAAACGTATCACCGCAGCATCTAATAGTTTGATCAGAAGTTCACTCTGCTCCGCATCCACTGCCACTTTATCCAATCTACCAGAATCCATAAATTCCATGAAAACTTCAACACGTTTCTGAAAAATAACATCATTTGTTGGTGAAAAAATACAGTTTTTTAAAATTATCATTTATCACATATTTTTTAGGAAAAAATCATTACAGTTATAGGATTACTCGTTAGACAGTATTTTTTCTGGTACAATAAAGATATACAACTAAAACTTGACATCAAGTCAAACTCATGATAATTTGGAAAATAATCCAGACTAAGCTAAATGTTAAGGTTCAGGTAAAAATAATAAAATTTAAATTGTTGCCAAAGATATATATGAATGTAGGTACCAACAGATCTATCAATGTGCTTTAGTGTTTAGTACTGCTACAATAGCACATTGTAGATCAGCACTGGGACAAAAACTATTTTTTAATCATTTGTGGTATCCATATAAAACATTTTTGTAAAAGACTGCTTAGCTGGGCCTGATGATATTGCCCTTTATCTGTGGCAATGAAACTCTAACCACTTAATCTCTGTTAACGAACTATATTGCAAAGGTTAGTACACTGTAACTTATAAGCAGTCTGAAGGCTAATCAATGCATAATTATAATTGCTTCCGATATATTTTCTAATATTTCTGCTACAATAATACTTACTTTAAGAGAGGACATTTGTTCATCTTTTCGTTTCACTGAATCTTCAGGATGATATTTCAATTTGAACCTTTAACATATATTTCACATACAATGAGTTGCATACACATGAGAAGTTTAGACATACCTTCTCTTATAGAGTGCTATTTCTAATTGTACATTTTATGAAGAAAAGTAAACGTGTTTCAATTTCATTACTAGCTAGCTAATAACCTTTTAAATAATAGTGACTACGATTATTTATCAGTCAAAAACTATAGTGCATTTAAAAAAAATATTTGATATTACATTTGGAAAAAAAATGATATAAGTTTTGTAGTGTAAGTTCCTGAAGTACTGAAGTAGGAGCACTGATACTAGAACTCCTGATTGACGGCTGAATGAGGCTGTAATCGGAAAAAGTGTGAACATTAAGATCCAATAAGGACAGACCAAGAGACACCTTATTGGACAGATCCAAAATTGGTGACATCACTTTTGGAATTCATATCTGTCAGATAAGTAGGTATCTGTGTTCTAAGCAGGGGCCTCTAGACAAAGGTTAGAGCTGGCTATATTACCTAAGACTAATACAATATATGTTCAGATAAAAAATAATGAAGTCTCAAAGTTATGCAAAGCCACTTTTATTACGTAAGTACTGTTAAGTCCCAGAACAAAATGGCAAAAATTAAAGAACTGATGTGGATAATAAGGCAGTGAAAAAGTGGCTAGGGAGGACTTTCTTAATGTGCCCTGAACCAGGCATTACAGTTTTGGAACTAATATCTAATACAAATCACAAACTTAACCACGAAAAATTGTGTAGCAGAGCGGTAAGAGAGGGAAGATTATATAAAACCAAAGATCTTCCTGATTAGGTGGGGGGAGGGAATAAAGGCTGTTAGGTCTAGAAGGGAAGGATGTGAGGCTAATGGCAGGCATTATGTTGTAAGATTGCATTTTGCGATCATAGACATATCCAACTGTGATCGATGTGGATATGTGGAAGCAGAGCACTTTCTTGGTTCCTGAAAGGGGTATGGCAAAATAAGATGACTGGGAGATAATTACCAAAAATTTGGCAAAGTTGAAGGAGATAGACCTTCATGGTAAGCTGAAGTATGCAGAGAGTGCAGGTTTAGTAGGAAGTCGAAATTAAACATCACAGTAATATTAGGTTTTACAAATTTTCAGTCAATCGGAGTGTTGTGTATACTTTTAAAAAAAATAAAAGTCACATTGATATTGTACTGGCAATGTGAGATTTCCGAACTCAAAGTCACAAAAAATTTGTTTTCGTGAAAATCTCTCTCTCTTTCCATGACTCAAGATATTGCTGCAAATTAATATTTACATTTTCTTTGTAAAACCCATTGTTTTCATCGTGGAAAGTAGGCACTGAATAACTACGGATTCATTTCTACACCACCTCAGAGACAGGTTTTTTATGGTTTCTATAGTAATACTATCCATGACATACAAAATAATAATATATGCCATTGTAAATATTTTGTAGGGTAAATCTATTTATTTAATTTAAGAAAAACATGATCTGAAAGTTAAATTTCTACTTTGCCACTGATTGTTCTTGTGAATTGTTAAACATTGGCAAAATATTTTAACCTTATGCTAATTTTTTGAAATGCCAGGCCATTCGGTGCGTGTTGCAAGAGTATTTTCAAAAATTTGTCAAATATAGTAATTATTATAAACCAACCCAAAATTGTTGCATAGCTTTTTTGTAGAGAAAGGTTCAAAGAATTCATATATGCCAGTAAAAAAATTGATTGATGTAAAATTTACAAAGTTATTAGCTCAAGAAACAAAAAATATTCAGTAACGAAAGGAAACAGTTCAACTTTAGAACTACATAAAAAAATAAACATTTTTTGTAATTTTTTTAAAATTTACAAAAGTTTTGTAATTTAGTTCTAAATAGATCAATTTAAAAATTCTTATTTTGAAAACACCAGTTTTTATGTTCTTACTACAAGACTGCTAACAAAATTAGGCCTAGTTTGAATAGTAATTTAGGAATATATGCTTTGCCCAAAAATTAAATATTATTATAACAAATTGTAGAGAACAAATCAAAGAATTGAAATGTATACTTTTAAATTCTTATTTTATAAACATATTTCACTTAGTTTTACTTGAATCACAAAATTAGACCAAACGAATAAAACCTCTCACGTACCAAGCAGAAAGGGTAATTTTTATGAAAATAACATACTCGTTATTGGAAGTTATCACTCCTGTTAGGGCCAAAATCTAAAGTGCATTTATAAAATGCATAAAATCAAAGAAATGTTCAACCCCTCCCCCTCCTCCAAAGTGCATGTAAATTACTCATTCTGCATCATAAATTTGTTAAATAATATTAGCTAGTTCAAAAACTTACATTGATATAGCTTTACATGTGTCTTCAGTATGTAAAGACTGGGTCTTCAGAACACTGTTACCTTTGCTGTTCGCAATAATTGTTTCAGACCCGTTATTTAACATATCACCTCCCAAGAAAAATAAAACTTTAGTCTTGAAATTGAAACACTTTACTCAAGACAATTCTAATCCTAAAGAACCTAGCACAAACATTTGTATTCATTAGTCACAAATTGTAATTCCTAAAGTAAATTATTTAATTAATTATTTAATTTATTCAATTTCAAGTACAACATTAAATAATGAACAATTACATTATCTTTTATTTGTAAAACAGTTTATTTACAAAGAACCAATTTTAGATTACCTCTCACCTGATACATCTTGGTCACAGCAATTCTTCAAATTTTGATGAAACGATTTATAATTCACGGATAAATAACTAACCGAACATTCAAATAAACGAAGTAATTTCAAATTAGGGTTGGTTGCATTGCTCGCAAACCCCCTTTTCTGTCCTCTTCTTATATTTCACACAATTTTATTAATTCACAAAATATAAAATCACATTATAAATATCATTTTGTTTGTTGATTTCGCCTGGTTTCCAGGTGAGGCTGTAATAACAACAGTGGGTTAGCACAGTAATGTCCACAATCCCGTTAGATATAACCTACATGGAACAGTGTACCTTTAGCATATTTTATACTGATTTTATCATAATTGCCTCATTTCTAACCATTTTCAAGCTGGCAGTTAGAACATTCAGGGATGACAAATATCAGACCAAACTATTTACAAAAAGAAAAAGTTTGTGTATCTCATTATGATTTAACTAAAAAAACTACTTGTGTGTTAAGCAATGCTCTCCAGGTAACAAGAACTATATTCCTTATTGTTTTTCAAAATTTGGTTGAACAGTGATGAAAAAATAAAAATGTTTTGTGATAAAAAATCTTGTGTTTGTGTTGTTTTGAAAATCTACAAAATGGTTAGTGACAGTACGCCTACACTATTAGGATTTTTTATAATAACCCCTTTAATTGAACAATTAAATCTGCCGTTCATCTAAATCATTATTGGAATATTGAAATTTCCCCAGTTTAGGAATGTAACACTGTCTCGGAACAAAGTGTTTTATTGGGCCAGTAAAGGAAGAAAGTGTAGAAAGTGATAGTCATAATCACAGTCGAATCTCACAGACAACATCCGTGCAATTTGAGATCTTATGCTTCAGAAATGGGTATCAGCAATGGGAGAGCTCATAACATCATTACAGAGGATCTTTGGCTTCAGAAAAGACCATGCTCAATGTGTTCTGAAGTTATTGACCAAGATCTGAAGAAAATACTTTGGAAAACCCTTAAACACCTCCCTAAACATCAAATTTACCCCTACGATAAATTTGTGTCAAGTTTTGTATTTGCTAACTTGACAGAAGTGTTGGAACAATCTAAAAATAATCAAGAAGTTGATCATATCGTGCCCAATAAGTTGACGATTCAAGTACATGTTTCTTTGAAGAAGGGATCCACAAGCTTCCAAAATACAGGCAAAATATGTAGAGCGTGCAGGAGATTATGTTGAGAAAAGTTAAAAGTTTAATTTGAAATTTTTCATAATCAATAATATATATATAAGTCTGGTTTAAATTTGATTAACCAAAAAGTACAATAAAGCTAATTTTTATCTACTATGAAATTCTTACATAAATCGTTTTCAAATTACTGCGGGAATTTAAGTAGAGTATAAACAAACAATATACAAGTGAGAAATTTAGTTTATTTTATTTATTTACCAGAGTATTTTTGTAGATCCTTGTACTGCTAACATTTTTTGATTTTTTTTTGATTTTGGAATATCTTCAACGATATACCCAGCGCAAAGTACAGAAACGCTGTTCCTTTTTTAATAATTGTTATTTCCGTTGTGAAACATACTCTATCTTACAGGAACCTCACACCAGTAAATTGTATTGTTATTTGCTTAACGCCCTTACTTTGATTTCATATATCTGCCCAAATCCTCACACACGACATTACCACCTTACTAGCAACAACAGTATCAACAGAACAAAGAAGTTTTTAGCTTAAATCGTAACGAATAAACAAACTTTCCACTTCGTATTATAACACAGATCCTGGATTGTAAACTCAAAAATGGTTGGAGTAACAAATTGTTAATCTACTAAAGGTACACTGTTAATATGAATCCTTAAGAAATAGACGCACATTTCTAATGAAAATTGTTTACATAGGAATGAATGTATTTCAACAGAATGATAAAAAATAAAACAAAACCATCAATGTCATCAAACATAAATTAGCTAGGCTTTTAATGCAGTGCTTTGAAATTGTTTACTTTGTCGATAAAGAGGGTAGAAATCATCAAATTTCTTTTATACATTACTATTGTAATCTTTAAATAGTTGTATTTTAATTTTTCTTTCCCCTCCTTTTCTAGATTTTACAACATTTCAAATATCTTCTTTCTTCTAATTTTCGCGCTTAAATATAGTTCGGTTTGTTTCATAATTTCACAATTAAGTCTCCATTGATCTTGATGTTTTTAACGTCGAATCATCTTGATTTATTTCAGTTTAAATAGAAGTCACACTTTTACAGTTCACATATATATAACTTCAAAGTTTTTATTAATCCTATATTGTTTCTTCGTTTTTTTTTTCTGTTTCATAGCATTCATCCACATTAACAAACCCTGCCTAATCGCCAAATGACATAGATGTTTCATTTTACACAATGAAAAAAAAAGATTTTATTCATTGAAATAAAACACTATTTTACACTGCACTATCTTCTATTTCAAACCTAAATTATTAAAGAGAAGAAAATAATTAAATAAATTCAATACACTTAAATATGCCTTGACTGTCAGAATGAATTAACCTAATACAAGAAATTAATTTTAAATGCTTACAATATAAAATAATTTAAATTAATATATCGATGTTTACCAAACAAAATATTTTATTTAAAAAAGAAAATACAGTAGAGTCCACTCTATTCCGAACAGAGTTCAGAAAAGATACAGATTTTTTAACATAAAAACAGGAGAAATCAAAAAGACGATCATGAGGAAACTTACATTTATTGTTATACAAATAAGTTAAATAGAGACATACATAGCTCCTAAGCTTGATGAAACCCCTGAAATCAAATTGGAATAAAAGCTGGTTTTGTTTCTTTCACGTTTTCCAACTGTTTTGCGGGAAGGAAGCTAACGCAACAAGCGTCCTGTGAAATGGATACCGGGTCCGTTAGAAAGAAGGAAGGATTAGATACAACAGCTAGGCAACCTGCCAGTTGCAATATTACATTATTCCCCTCCGTTTTCGTTATTTCAAAGAAATTTGATTTTTTTCTCGATCTTTTCTTAAGACGATGCGGTACTAACGAACAGACTGCGGATGACAAAATGGACAGTTTGAACAACCCATCCCTTCCCTTCTGTTTTTAGAAGAAAACGGAATCGTAACGCAACGGAAGGATAAATATTGATGGTGTAAACCTACACTAAGGCGAGGTCAAGAGCATTTGCCGCGTCTACTTGTGACATGAGTTCAGTTTGAGCGTTCACCTCCTCCTCGCCAATCAACACTGTATAGAACTGACACTAGCAGATGACCCCGTTCTTAATTTACGCCGTAACAAGTCAATACGTTGATATTATTCATGAAATCCACCTATTCCGAATTCGCACTAAACCAAACAGTGTTTGGTCTCAATTAGTTCGGAATAGCGGGACACTACTGTATAAACAACCAAGTGTGCCTTTCTGATATGCTGTATAGGTAAGAAATTTTAAATACCTTCACAAGATTCGTAGGAATTTTTCTATTCAACTTTACTCTTTACATTTAACTATAGAGTATAGAAGAGTTCATAAAATATAAGGCTATTATAACTTCACGTGGTTTTAAAATTATAAAGTAAAATTACAAAGAAACTAAACCATCTGTTTCACTAAACATTATATAACAAAAAAACATTATTGAGAAAAAAGATTTAACACTTTTAAAAAATGGTAGAGATATTACTCAACAGACCAGTAAACCAAGTGATTATGATTTATAGTTGTGGAATCATTAAATTATATAACTAAACAGAACTATTTTTTGTGACCTCCACTATTCCAGAACATGACAGTGCGGAACAAACAGAAGAAAATTTTAAAAACTCACAGCAGAAATAAAAAATTATATTAAACCAGGTACCACTATTTTATCTGATTCCAGAAAGGGCATAACTTTGCCAAACTCTAAACAAATTTTTAGTATAAAATTGATCCTACAGGATTTAATTTTGGTAAGTGGTATTTTTTTCCAATTGCTTAATGCAAAATTGAAGATTTATGGAAAAGAGCACATATGCTTCGATAAATCACATATGAAAAGAGCACATATGATTTATGGAAAGAGCAGTATGCTTCGATGATTAGACAGCAACAAAGGCCATTATTGCTTAAAAAAACAACTTCGAAACTGGTTTGGGAATACAAGTTCCTTCTAAATTGACTGTTAACACTTTTGGCAAGTAAGAAGAGTTTGAGTTCCAAGTCATGAATGAATAAAAGGGAATGAGATAACGAATGAATAGTATGGCAAGAAGGGCAGCTGTAACTCTACTAGTGGGCTCAGAGTCGAGGCATTTTATTTTAAGAGGTTATGGACAAAAGGAATAATAGAAAATATTTTATCAGAACACTTACATAGATGGACAGATATGGTGAGTGAAGAGAGTTACTTGACTTCACTGATGGCGTAAGCCGAAAACACTGCTGGGTTTTGTCAGGCCAGAATTGAGGTTGATGGTCGGTCTATTGACTGGACGGAATGGGATTAGTGAAAAATCTGTTATGTCAAAGGTTTGAAGAAAAGAAGAAAACGTTTTGCTATGCTTAGATGAACGTGATGCTTTGGCTCAATGACAGGCAGTAATACCTGGGACAAGATTACCCTAACACTAGTTGGGTAATATAAGAATATAAGAATTCTTCAAAGTTTTACAGGTTTCATGTGAGTTGCTGCCTGATTCTTGCGGCACAGAGGATCTAATGGTTTAGGCTTAGTTATTCCTGACAGCAGGTCACACAACACACTGTGATAATAATAGCTTTACCAAGTACCTTCGGTGGATATTATACATTGTAGAATAGTTTATTTATCAATATCAAAAAATATTTTCCCAAATCTTGTGATGGCAGCATTCCTACTTTAAACAGCATACAAAAGAAAGCAACAAATAAAGGCAGATTTCACACTTTAATAGTATGAAATAAGTAAAAAAACCTATTTAATTTATTTTTACCAGACCCCAACAAAAAAATTAACTATAACTTTTGAGTTTTCACTCACCATTCCTCTTCTTTATGAGCTACAAAAAACTCGTTTAGCTGCTGACGTCTAAACTCTAATTTATATTCGTTATATTTGCGAATAGCGTCCTCGTCAGTGATATTATCGTCCTGCGATTGTAGGAAAGCTTTGAGCGACAGCATTGGAGGCTGAGTTTCCACAGGTTCCACCCTATTATAAAACTCAAATTGGTTTAAGCTGGACAAACAGGTTAGTAACAAAATAGACTGCTAATACTGACAGACATATTACACACAAATCTAAATATTAAAACTATTTACAACTAGAAACAGTATTAATCAGTTTTATTAGAATTATACCATAAGGCTAGTAGAAAGTCAAATTACTCCATCATATGTAAAATATACTTTTCAGATGTAGATTGAGAGTAAATACTGATGAATCTAATACAAAAACTGAACAAACCAAAGACTGTACGATTTTTACACAGCTCTGAGGTTAATTATCGGTCAGAGGAAGCGATTTTCGGTAAATTTTGAGAAACGCAACACTGTGTTGGATTGGATAAGTTTACCATAATCTATGTAAAATGTTAAGATAATTTTTTTTTAAATTTACATATATGAATTCTGTAGTTTACCCAATCTCAAACACTAGGCGATGATTTTCGCCTAAAAAAAAAATCTCAAACATGTAGTAAAAATTAAAAAAATAATACCGTTCATGAACGGAAAAGCAAGGGCAAAATGGATAGTTGGATTTGAAGTATGTAGTAATAGTAGTAGTGGGAGGAGGTGGTTAGTGACCATCGCCGACTGTCTATGAGTCAGTTACAATATCTAGTCTGCCTAGTTATGGCACAGTGGAACGTTGAACACCGTGATCTCACTGTGGAGCAACTTTAGAAACAACAAATGTTCCGTGCAATGACTGTTCCGTCGACATTTCAATGTGGCACATGATGGACCGATCCCTGACCACAGATCAATACTTTGTTGGGCGATTACACTCCAAACAACGGTACCATTTAAATTGGAAACATTCTAGATGCTTGTATATAATAGTAATATATTTGAGAGAAAATTTTTTTTGTGGGTACAAGAACTACATTATCATTGTTGACAAGTCTTACATTATCATTTTCAATGCCAAGCTACCATCTAATGGAAAGTAGGTATGTAAATAAATAAATTTGGCTTGATATATAATAATGAATGTATTACAAAGCTTACCTTTGGCTGTTACTTTGGTATGAGGATTGTGGTTCTGGAGCCCAAGAAGAATAGCTGTAGCTGGATTCAGTATATGCAAGACGTCTATCGTCCCTGGTTCAGAAATTATTAAAGATTAATTTATTAACTAATTAATTTTGTATTTATTTATAAATCAATCATTTGACACATAGAACATTGACTATAAAATTATAAAATTAAATTATAAATAGCCCTTCTTTTATTTAGGAATAATGTATTTCCAAAACTTACAACTTTAACCAATTACATTGAAAAATTAAAGTGATATTTTCAGGATTTCCCAAACTTATACCTAATGCATTCGTTGGAAAGTTACAGGGGAGGAGCGAATTAGTAATGATTTTTGAGGTTGATCATGTGAATGAGTTGTCGAAATAATAATCATAAAATTGAATCACATTTTATGAATTGAATGTGCTTATCCAAAATCAACGGATTACATAAAAATTCTTTTTACAAGTAAATTAGAAAAAAAATAATGAAAAAGGATACAGTAAAACTCCAATTATCCGAACTCTAACTATTTGAATCGCTGGTTATCCGAATCACATTCAGAATTTCAGGAAAAAAAATTAAGACGGCAACGTAAACACTCTATGTATTGAAAATACTCCCAATACGGGGGTTTTCGTGCGAAGCACGCAATGCACTGTGCGTCGACCGCTTCTCATAGTGTTCAGTGTCAAGCTCACATGTGCGTCCTTAGCAGTGAACATGTTAACGCGATAATAGTACTCAAACGTTAAAGTCATAAAACGTGTATACACGACTGTAGTATGTGCGGATAGTTTACTCCAGTCGCGTAAACGCGAAGCCAATCCTGAAAATATTAAAATAGACCCTGTTTTCGGGAAAAATACAACTATCCGAATTTTTTACTATCCGAATGGCTTCCGGTCCCAATTGATTCGGATAACTGAAGTTCTACTGTATTAGCATATCACCTTAATTAATAAGGAATACTGATGTAGTTCTAGAAGATAGAGTAGCTCCAAAACACTTTTACAGATAATAACTTAACATTAGAGTTGGCCAAAGATTTAATGCACTCAACTTAATGATGTAAATGCTAGCAGTTATATTAAATATAATAATTTAGTATGTTAACTGTTATATATGAGGATCACCTTTAAATATCAATGTATTTTTCCATTAATTTATCACAATTGTCATTGACCGGCCCTAGTTAAATTATTTTCGTCTCAATTCAAATTAAATTTATGAAATTAATAAGTATGATTTGTGATAACTTGTAAGATATTTAAACTCACCACTCTGTCCGCATTCTTTTAGGCGGAGGAGAGAAATCATGCTGCCTTGCAGGACTGTACCTTTCTCTCACGGCACCTCTATAGTCACCTCTGGGTCTGCTCCTTCCTCCCCAAGAATCCCTGGAAACAATAATCATCTTATAACTTTAAAACCAAGACCAAACCCGGAACATATGCAGATTCATAGTTTAAATAAAATATCTCTATGTTAACATGCATAATTGGAGCGTTTTAAATGTGCACAGATTTTGGCGATTGAGAAAAACCATAAGAATTAAATTTTTTTTATAATCGCAACCGCAAAATAAAATATAAGTATAAAATAAAAAAATACCAGGACTAGGAAGACTTCCTAATCTTTTGACTTCAACAATTTCGTTTCATATATTCTACATTATGAACTATAAACCCAGAAAATGAATTCACACAAAATCATAGGCTACAATAAACCAATCATGAAATAAATAAAATTAAAAACAAAATTAAAACAAGAAGTAAATAATCAAATTAATAAATACCCCTTAAAAAAATAAATATTCAAAGCAACCAAAAACTACCAATGCCCGTCAATACAGAAGAACCTCGATAATTCGAGTCGCAGTAGTTTGAGGGTTTGGGTATTTCGAGCTGTGTTTGCAAAATTAAAAAACAGCTTTTTTGACTATTTTAAAGCTTTTAAAACATCAACTGTGCGCCTACGAAATTACTTTCTTACCGCCGCCCCATTGTACGTTTAAAATGTCAACTAGCCTCTTGAAGGTGACAAGGGATCAAAGTGGCTGGCTTGGGTACACTCGGTAGGCTTGGCGACACACCACAACTCGCAGGTAGGTAATGAGAGCCTTGGGTCTTGCCAATACAGCTTATGTCAGCTCATACATACACCAAATACTTTCTCCCCCTCTTGTTATTCTAAAAATATTTCAATTCCAATAGTAAACTGTCAGTCCCACGGAAGTATGCGCGCTACGAAAATCGGTGTTTTGTATAATATTGTCGATTAGTGAGTGCATTCTTTACTGTTATAACGTTAGGCGTTATAAAAATAAAAAATTTGTAAATAAAACTTGTTACAAAAAATTTGAAATCTAAAAATTATTCTACAAGTTACAAAATAAAAAAACATTAAATTTAATAAACAGATTATAGGCCTATGTGAACTATTCTTTAATTATTACTCACGTTATTACTTAACTTCAATAAAAACACTCTTTAATTCATTTACTGTACTTTAAAAACAAACACTTATTTAACCTCAAAACTTCTTTGTTTACTTTTAGGACATCTATCAATTCACTTAAAATACATCTATGCTCTATGACTTCATCTGTGACTACATTGCGCTACGTTGCACACTGCCTACGTCACAGCACAAAGCTTGTATTGCACAACTCTGCACCATGATTTTAGCGCCAAACATACTTCGCACCAATATAGCTTCATATGAGTCATATTTCTTCGTTTCGCATATCAAACTTTACACAAAAAGCTTACTTTAATTTAATTTTCCGGGGTGTGTTTCGTTACTGCTAAAGTACTCGCTACATGGATATATGTGGTAGGTAAATGAAGTCTAAGTCATTGTAACGGACAACTAAAACCGTTTACTCAATCATGTTAGAAGTGTTTACACAACAGCAAAATTTTATCGACATACATAAAACATACAACATGATAGCAAAATTTGATATAGCTAACAAACAAATATTAATTAGACGCAATCTTAATTGAAAACTATATAACAAAAATGATCCTAATGGCAGACTGAAATTTAAAAAAGAAAGTTAATTCTTCTGAGTCATGCAAATAAAAAAAAATACCAAAAATGTTCAAATTATTATTATACTTGCGTATTGTTCGATGGGCCCATATCACTGTTTTTCCTTTACACAAACTTACTTAGTACAATCCATTTCAACCACATGTTCACAAATACATATCACACCAATCCTGTTAAATCACTCCTACAAATGCGACGACGAAGCGTACACACCTTGTACAAATCACATACTTGCCCCTAGGCCATAAAACTCAACTCCAACTCACAAAAAAACTCATTTTTATGAAATAAATTGTGGACAATTGTGGACTCGACGCCATTTCTACAGAAGAAGTGATAAAACGAAGATGTACAAAGCCTCCTTGACCTTTCCCTTCACTGCTTACCAGCACCGCTAACTGCATCAACTTTATCTTCTCCCTTCACTTACTGCAAACACCTGTGATGTATGTGTTTTGTTATATAGTTCTTTTTCTTTATAGTTTTAAATACATGTTAACTGTTCATTGTGTGACTTTAATTTATTTTCATACTTTATTTTAATAGACTACGTACTGTTCTTTTTACCAATGTTCCAACCTCAGACAAGTATATGACACTTTTATTTATATATTATGTATTTTATAGAAATTTAAGATTAAGCCTGCTTTTGATATTACTTTTAAGTCTGCTTTTTATATATTTAATTTAATTATTTTAATTTATTTTCTTAGCGTCTTTATTTATGTAATTTTTTATATAATACAATTTTCTTAATACTGCTTAATAGATTATGCGTCTCTCATCTTACTAGATCCTTCATTCTTCACATGGATTGTAGATGTCACACTGTTTCTGTTAAAAGTGTTTTAGTTTTTTAAGTTTTAATTTTAATTGTGTTTTGTAATAATGAACGAAAAAGTTAAAAGAAAGGGTATGCCAATTAAAATTAAATTAGAGGCCTTAAAAACACTAGACTATGGTGAAATCTTGAAGAAACTTGCAGCTGAGTACGATGTCGGTGAAGTATCTGTAGGGGAATTGTGCCCTTATAGTGATAAACTCAAAACACACTTTACTATTAAATGTTCTAATATTTTGACTAATTAAAACATTAAACAATATATTATTCTTTATTTTTGTCCATTTCTCCGCGTATTCTGAGTTTTTTTATAGTTCGAGATACAGTAAGCCCCAATTAGCTCGAATTATCCAGGTTCTACTATATAGCCCATGTATCCTAATTGTGCACCAATCAAAAATTCTTTCAAGGCAATCTTAAATTTTGTACACTACTGTTAGAAATTTAACTTTACGTAACAATAACGTTCAGTATTTAACCTGATATTTATTTCATTAACTTATTCTTCTCTGCGGGTAAAGTACCTGCTAGTTAAATTATAGTTTTGAAGTGTGCGATACTTTTTATATCACAGACCAGGATTAACCCTAAAAGTGGCAACCCGCACAATTGTACGGTCGTGAATGGCAGGCTTCACAATTGTGCGATCATGGACAACACAACTCGTATTGAATATTTCACCCACTAAAAATCATCCAATCTCAATAAAACCATTTGAAGGGAAATTTTTAAACTTTTTTTGTATTTACACACTTGTTTTAAAAAGTATTTTTATGTAATCGTCGTTTTAAAATTGTACTTGTCTAGAACAGCTGACGCTACACGAGAAAACACAAAGTAATGACATAATCTTGTCACTTTTCTAAGGCTCATAATCGCTAGACAGACTTATTTTGAAAAGAATATAAGGAAACCTTTGGATTCGTAAGATTTAAACTTTCTAACACTGCCTTTCAATCATCCGTCACTCTTATAGTTTCTTAGACATAATGTTTTCTGTAAAACCTTGCAATTGCACAGATTTCAACCAATGCGAAAGCACATTATGAACATGCTATATATCTATTACCAATTGCTATATTTGTACAATGATATTTATATCGATTTGAAGAGGAAACTCAATATTATCGTTTCATATAAGGTAAATCTCATTTAGTGTTTGGATTCTATTCGGGTATTTCTGTGAAATGCAGACTTTTCTCCAAATCAATGCGCCTTATCCGTTACGACCATTGTAACTTTTTCCCACAGTCTACAGCGTCTGTAACTGTATACGATATGTCAGTGAGAGTTTTGTTTGGAACAATGCATATTAATAATACAGAATAAATGAGGTTAGATTAAAACCTAAAATTAATTATTTATTTATTTAGTTCACCTTTATAGTAAGCCTACTTTTTACATTGGAGAGGTGATTTAGGCTATATATTTAAAAAATTACGGTGTTAAAAATTTAAGTGTACTAATAGGCTATATATAGCTAATAATGTTAGATAACCACTTAATTTTGGGGAAATTTTCAGTCAATACATATTCTGCACCAATGAAACACCGCAGCATTACCTTAAATTATCGCCATGCCTTTTTGGTTTAATTCATTTTTTTCATAACTTTTTTTAATTTTAGGTACTAAGTCTTATTATACTTTATTTGAAAGTTTTATATATTAATAATACCTTATTTTAATATTATAGCGACATGCTACTCCTAAGTCATCAACGCTAATTTGAATTGTATATTGTTACCTTTGTAAATAAATGACTCAAAACAAGAGAGAGGGAACTTGGAGGGAACAAGACCAGGCAAAGGCGGGGGACATGCGCACGCAGCTCCAGCTGTCCTATAAAACTGGCTTCCTTCAATCGTACTTTCGTACAGCTGATCTACAGAGTCACCAACAATGCTCCTCTTTCTCTCGCTGCCTATGTCAAATATCTAAGTATTCTTATTGCTCCTTCATCTACCTCCTTCTGAGGTCTGGCGGTTGATCCCGACAGCATTCTACCTCATTCGTTGTCTGAAGGCTGATCCCTCCAGGAAGAACTTTCATTCTTAACTCCTACCACTGTACCACATCATTTATATTGAATACGTACGCATATTGTCGATACCTTCTGAACCCCAAAAACTCTAATCAGTTTCCTAAACCATCAAACATCCGACAAATATATATGTATGAGTAGAAACTTACCGCTCCATCCACTCATCTCTTCGTCTATCATCTCGCCTTCCTTCACCACCTCTGTATGATTCAGTGCGTTCTCCTCGAAACTTATCTCTACGCTTTCTATCATTATATTCATCATCACTGTCTCCCATGACTAAACCTAAAACCTACTACAAAACAATAATGGAATCATTTAAAATAAAACTATTTTGAAACAAATAGTAAGGTGGCCATTAATAGTCCACTATCAAGTAATAGCTTCCATTGATGCAATATAAACGTCTTAACTATGATATTAAAAATTGGAATCTTCATACCAACTATAAAATTGTTATTTATATAAAATTACTTACCTCCCAACAACTTTTTTAGTATTAATAGTTTGATTTAAAAAATATTTTTAACAATTTAACATAAGTAGTCTAAAAGAAGAAAAAATCATGAATGCGTAATAGTAACACATGGAATTCATAAAGCATTAAAAAACAACTAGGCCTATTATAGCTAAATGAAAATTAAGACTGGGTTTGATTCAAATTAATAAATTATGTCCTTATAATTTTAAATTGGACTGTTAATTTATATAAACACTTAAACGTCACCCGTAAATTTTTTAAACAAATTTTACAGGCTTATGACGCATATTAAAAATATATCAATCAGAAGATTGAGGCTACTTTTTTAAATGCTACTATCAACTTATTCACATTGTTACAGTTTGTTTATTGAAAGATTAATGTGAATATATTTATAAACATATCCAAACTATGATCAAACTTTAGGTGTAGCAGTATTTATAATAATACACAATTAGAAATATGATAGCCATAGCCTATACTTATCTTTACAAAATAAAGCTTATAGCGAGGTAATGTTATATTGAGGTAGCCTCTATAAGTTAATATGTAGCTTTAGGCTACAAATTGTGACTATTGACAGGAGGTTATTTATTTTCAAATGAGAAACAAACTTAACATGCGGAGTAGCTTATTATATATTTTATGAGAGACAAATTAACATAATAAAAAATAAAGTTGAACAAAGGCCTTTACATTAGTCGGAGATGTGAGGGTGATACTTAAGTTTACAATAATACTCCACGAAAGAGAGTAGAGGATGCTATTGTTTACTGATTGAATTTATGATAAATTGTAAGATAAATTTTGGAAAGTTTTAGGCTTTGTTATTCCTTTATTTACAAACTAGGCGTAAATTTACCTTTTTTTAGGAAATGGAGTAGTGGTGCCAACTACTATTGAAACAAACTGTGATTAAAAACTAGGATAAGTTCAGGCTATTTTTTGTCCTAGATACAAAACAACTTAATTGATGTTTACTAAGTAGAAACATACCAGAGACAGTAGATTAGAACTTCAGTTTTTTTTTAAATTTCATCGATTCACAAATAAGTTTGAGCCCTTGTTTTAGGCTACACGTATCAGATTGATTCAATGTATTGAATCGTGAACATCCATTTATATAGCATCCGCAGTTTGTTATATAAAATATGATAAACATTAAGTATTTATATATATTTACAGCTAATTTTATAAAGAGAAAATTGTGTGTCCTGTTTTGTTATATATTCTATATATATTTTATTTAAGTGACGTTAAGTTGTAAGAATAGCACTATACGTCTAATATTTCCCGAGTTAAATAAGTTGTGAATTGAATAGGCCTATATAGTATTTTATTAATCTGTTTATAATTAATTAAATTAAATTTTGTTAAACATATTTTTTGTTTTTATATTTATTTAAAACGTTTAGAAATAGAATTGAACATTACAATTTACGTAGTAGAGCATATTCTTGCATATACGTTGGCACCTCTGCCACAATATGGTATAGGATCGTAATGTAAACTGGAGCAAATTTACTATATGACCCTAAGCCAACAAAAATGCAAGGATAATAAAACAAACAACAAATAGCCTGAAGTTCTAACTTAAAGTCTTTAGTCACAATATGTTTACCTTTATTCAACATTTAACAGTAGAATTTGAAACAATGTCATCGTCTGCAAAAATGTCTGCCGAGGTTCGTATAGTAAATTTACGCCAGTATACTTAAGCGCCAAAAACTGTTTTTAGTAATTTTATTAACTGCAAGTATAGGCTACACAAATTATAAGTTTAGGTTGATGATGTTTATATTTTTCAATGCAAGTATAGGCCTAATATACATTAATTACACGATGTGTGTGCTGTAATATAGCTTTATGAATTAGAAACTAATAGCCGTGATGGGTGTAATGTCAAGCGTAGTAATATAATTACACCATTTATTAGGATAAATATGTTTATTAACTGAAATATACAATTAGGCCTATTAGGTCCCAATTATGCTTTGGTTGATTTTCTAATATTTTTGCCTAGAATTTATTTTTTTCTTGCTCATAAGTTGGAATTTCTGCCACAATACAACAAGGGGCGCAAGTTTACTATTCGACCCTAGGCTAACCTATGACAATAGAAATATGCAAAAATAATTAAAAAAAACCTAAAGGTTCTAACCTATAGTATTGTCACAGTAGGGGTAGGTTTACTTGTATTAAACATTTAACAGTAGAATGTTAAACAACGCCGTTGTCGGCAAAAATATTAGACTAGGCCTAGGGTCGAATAGTAAACTTAAGCCCAACTAGGAGTTGTTAATAAATTTTAAGCGCAAGTTTACTATTCGACCCTAGGCTAACCTATAGAAACAGAAATGCAAGAATAATAAAAAAAAAACATAAAAGGTTCTAGCATATAGTATAGTCACAGTATGGGCGTAAATTTACTATTCGACCCTAGGCTAATATTTTTGCAGACAACAACGTTGTTTTACATTCTACTGTTAAGTGTTGAATACAGGTAAACATACTGTGACTAAATACTATAGGTTAGAACCTGTTAGGTTTTTTTTTATTATTATTTTCGCATTTCTGTTGCCATAAGTTAGCCTAGGGTCGAAAAGTAAACTTGCGCCACAGTATGTTTACCTGTATTCAACATTTAACAGTAGAATGTAAAACGTCGTCGTCTGAAAAAAAATATTAGGCTAGGGTCGAATAGTAAGTAAACTTATAGGCTAGGTCAAATTTTATCTGGCAATATGTTGAAATGGTTGTGTAGCCAAGCC
>JAGFPH010001040.1:58621-69045 GCA_018207615.1 Philaenus spumarius
TTTTAAATATTCAAAAGTTTTGATAGTTTATTTTTAAACAGAGTGTATACAAATATATGCCAATTTTTAAAAAAATCTGAAAACACCACTTTATAATTATGGTGTTACAATTACACCTAATACATCCTAATACAAGGCAGCTAAACAATTTGTCTATTTGTGAAATATTATTCACAAATTAATGTTTAAGTACAACTTCACTGCAAAAAATGTATACTCAATGTTCATGGGTTATCTATGGTTCGCCGGAGGTTTGTTGAAATCAACAATTCCAACGAAACAATGAAGAGCAATTTAACTTACCCTCCTTAACAGGAACACACAATTTTCACTTTATAAAATTATATAATACATAAATAATTAATGTTTACCGTACTTTACATCAAACTACAAAAATTCGATATACATCAATGTTCACGATTCGATACATTGAATCAATCTGAAGCGTATAATAATGCTTCAAATGTATTCGTTGTATGGATATATTTTGAATAGATGAAAATTTAAAAAGCCTGAATTTCTAACTTACAGTAGGCCTATCTAGTCTCAGTATGTTTCCACTTTGTATAAGTTGGTAACATCAATTAAATTGGTTTGTATAACAGAATTGCAAGCATACAAAAATAGCCTGAAGTTTAAACATGTATAGTTTAGTCTTTAGTCACAGTATGTTTAACAGCACTCAATAGTACAAAATATTGCAAACATATCAGGTGGGTAAACAGTAAGTAAATTTTCGCAAACTCAGCACAAGAAAACATTAATTGATATCAAACATTCAAAAACAACGTAATCTTAACCGGAGTGATACCATTTCTTCATGATGCCTAAAATGGAACCAAATCTGAGAAAATGCACTGATATTTATATTTCTAGGTCTATCTGTATTTTTTTAGGAGTGTTTTGATGAAATGGTTCAAGTTTAAGTAAATGCATCCCTCTTCTAAAAGTTGTTTAATTGAATTACTATTAGGCCTACTTATTTCTTAATGAAATAGAATGTAAAATATCTGACAGTAAGAATTTTCTGAAATCGTAGTAAGGAATTTTTTGGAAATGTATAAATAAATATTTGTTTGGCATACAATATAATGTTTGTGCTCCAAAAAAAATTAATGATTGAAATTAAATTCTAACCAACAAAATGTTGTTAATAATATACGAAATACTAAACAAATATATATTTTCTTGTATTAAAGACGGAAAACATTTTCAAAAATTCGTTGGTACCAATTTAGTTCATTTCTAGTATTTTCTATGCCTGCATGTATGCGTGGTAAGTGGGAAGTAAGTTTAATCTACTGTATTTTATAGTGTCGTTTCTCTAATATTTGCATTATTAACTTGCGTTGGGAATATAGATAAATTTTACGTAAAACTATGGTAGGCCTAAAGTCTTTTCTTTCTTTGTTTTAGCTTGCCTAATTCAGTTAAGCTATAGGAAGTATTTTAATTTACGTAAATCTTTTTTATTGTTATCAGTTAGTCTTATTCTGCTTGGAGTCGTTGGATAGGGACTTATACCATATAAAATAATAAAATCATATAATTTAATAATGTCCTTTTTTAATTAATACTATGCTAAATGTAAATTAATCTGATATAACTTCATAATAATAAAAGCACATTTAAAAACAGCTTGTAGAAGTTTTACCATTTTTACAACAATTATTATTCGTCTCAATAATAATTAAAATAATCTTAATTTGTTTAAACTGAAATGGTCTCTACATTATCCCATCCCTACATGAACATTGGTATTTCGTCAGTATTTGAAGAGAAATCGATCTGTATACCATAAGAGGCCTTTTCAGAAAGGGAACAATTTTGCATTGTTGCAGATTGCAATGCATGGTAATACAAATACCCAAGGGATTAAATAGGCCTTTATAAACAGAGCACTGACCTATATTAGGTACAATTTTTATTTCAACCTTTTATAAAATTGTTTTTGTTGCAGTAAATTTCTATTAATGATCATTTGTTGCTACTAATAAGTTTTCTCAATTAGATGTTAACAAAAAGTTAATCTGATACATATTACAATTATATTGTTCATACTATCATAAGACAATGCAACAATACCATATGAAGACCCTACAGCAGAGATGTCAACTTTTCTACTTTCCCTTAAACCTTTTGTTCAAGCAGTGATGTAGAATGCCCGACTAAGTCAACTATACGAATTATATATGAATTAATATAATGTTACTTTTTTAATATTAATATTGTAACCAATAAACATTTTTTTAAACCAATCGTTCGAGTTGAACAACATTAGTTGAGTAAGCGCAGTCGTAAAGACACTTCACTCAATAAATATGCGTAATTTTTCTAGTATTTTCCATTAGTGGAGTGAACCTTGCTTAATAAACACATGTTATTAAGTAGAAGTTCATTTATAATAAAAATATATTGTTAAGTAACGAAAATGTCAAGAAGATAAATTAAAATTGTGAACGAAAATATTGTTTAAGTGTTAACCAAGGAAACCACTTTTACCTAGATATCTGGACAAAAGAGATTGCTATACATTAAATCTTGAAATGTCATAATTAAAGGAAGAAGTTGATGACACACCTTTTAAATTGTATGAAAAAATCACCAAATTATTGAATTTACAGAGTGCATATTTTTTTTAACAAGAACAAACGTTGCGTATATGTGACTATGTAGGTGTACACATTTACTTTTTGAATTTTATTAAGAGAACTTGAGGAAACATTTGCTTGGAAACATTGGGGAAATCCCGCAACGTTTGGGGAAGCTCTTAGTATGCCAACAAATTATTTTCCAGTTAAAAATAAAATCTATACAACCTATCAAACATTACGATTTTCCTAAAAGTCAAAATAATTTTAACAGAAAACCGTTAAATTCAACATTTTACCAACAGCCAAATCCTTTTTATAAACCTCTATTCGCTAGCATAGGTCAGTCACAACAAAGACAGTTCAATAGCAATGACAATCCGAGACCTAAATTACCCCAAAAGAAACGATGTCAGTCAACTCCTTTCAGGATATCATTAATACACTAAGGCGGGTCATCTAAACTAATCCCTAACTGTACCAAATATCAAAGTGAAGCATGGAAAATAAAGAGACAAATTACTGATACACTTTGAATTAATGTGACCAATACATGATGTTATTGACGAATTTTTAGGTAATAACCAATATTTTCAAGACTGCAGCAACCTGTGGGATAGCGGTGCAGATAATGACGCAAAATTTCAAACTAAAGAGAATAATATTTAGGGTAAACAAACTTAAGAACGAATTTTTACTGATCGAAAATAACCTTATATTATATAGAGTGTTCAGATAGTCCTTTTAACCTCCTTTATTATTGTTGTTATTACAAATAAATAAATTAACACAACTTTGTATATATTATAATATGATTTTTATTATTCTGTGAGAAGCCTCACGTTGGGAAAGCCAAATTATAATATGAAATTTATATTTCCTTTTAAAAAAAGGCCCCACTAGTTGGGCTTCAAAATTATAATACAATCTTAATGAGTTTTACTATTCTATTTGTTCCAAACTTCTACAATGACTCACTCTTTATGGTTAACAAATTTGTACTTTATTAAATTGAAATTACTTTCTCTTTACACAATTATTTTTAAATTTACTAGAGCACTGAAACAATATTATTTTCTTTGATGTATGGGCTTAATATACTAATGACTGTACAAATTTTAATTGATATTCTCTCTCTCTCTCTCTCGGGTTAAAGAGTACCTGGCTAGTTAAATATGCAATCACTTAATATTACACTTAAAACTACTACAAAGAAATATTACAAACTAAATTATTATTATTAAAAAAATGTTCACTATTATATATATATATGGCCAAATCGAAGTTAAATGAAATGTTCTCAAGTCTATTAATTTAGAAGATCAAATTTCTGGTACTTTGTTATATGGGTTGGTAAAATTTGGTAGAATATTACCTAGGCTGCAGATTCTATTATGTGCTGATACAAACAGGTTTACTTATTATAGCTCTGATATTTAATTTTAGTTTTCTTCCATTCAGTGTTTAAAGTCTTTAAGTAAATTCAATTCTTCTTATAAATTTGGTTTAATTTACTGCTCATCAAAATGCAACTGTGTTATATGGGTATTCAGAAAGGACTGTGAAAAGCAAGCCTATAAATTTAAACAATTACCGCTTCAAGAATCGATACGGCCATTTATAGTTTAACTCCATAACTTCTGTTAGCAGTGTTCATTTGCTTAGCGTGTATGTAGTCACGTTTTATTAAATATAACGAACTTTACAACTACCGTTATATTTTATGTCCTTGGTATCACTTTTTTAATTGTATTAAATGTTTATTTCACTTTGAAATGTTAATAAAGTCCAAAATATCCATTTTATATTTTCACATAACAGTATCGTATTGTATTTCTCACAGCTGTTTTTGAATCCTGCTCCTTTTCAATGATCACAGTTTAGACAACATTGGCATCACCTTTGCCGTGAATCGAGTTTGTTTTACTTACGCGACTGCATTTTAGGTTATTGAAACACACTAACTTTCTTTTATAATTTTACAAGTAACTTAATTATTTATAATTCAAATTATACACAATGCTTCTACTTAATTTATAATTTCATTCACACTAAAACTAACTTAATCTATATCGGTTAAATACAATGATTTTGTTCTTACTTGCCTTTGTTTTATTTAGGCTAATTTTAATGATTAAAATTTGATTTATTTATGCTATACGGTAAGTTAAATTTAATTTAGCTTAAGATTGTTATCTTTTGTGTATTTACTGTGGTTTAATTTACTCATTCAAAATCCCGAAGTTACTTTATTAAGGTATTAATTTTGACTGCTCTAGGCTAGGCTATATAAGTAGGTTGGTAGGTTCATACTGAATCTTACATTTCATTGTATTTTTATTTGTTAACCAGGACTCTTTAACTTTGAAATTATTTAGATATATACAAAATGTTACAATATATTGTGTTGCATTACATATCTAAACCTTTACGGTTTTGGGTGCTTGAGGGGGGTTAAAAATGTAAAATATAAAGGTAGGTCATGTAATACACTATCGAAAAGCTTATTAAAAGAGAAACAGAATTGCGCAAGCTAGAGCTTAGTATCTTGCTTCGTTACAAAGTAATTGAAAATCAAAGTTCTAGAAAATGATATTGTTATCATAGCATCAAAGCAGGCTATTAATTTGTTAACATTAGGAATAAGTAGGTTGTATGTTATTTTCCAGAACTACATTATTGTATTAGTTCATTTTAACTACAGTAAATTTGAGCTAGTTTTTATCTGTTTAGTCCTGCATTTGAACTTATATTTTAAAGAATTTGCGGAATTGAAAAAATATTTGGTGCAACATTGGATAGTACTAAAATCGTCAAAGAATAGACACAATATGTTTTTGATAAGAATACCTTCACTCTATCGGAATACTTCGGCAGTGCAATAAATAATTCTAGAGTGGGGTATAAAATTAAGTTTTTCTGGTCTTGTTTTTGAAACTAAGGCTAACTATGATTTTGTTAACAATACCATTCAACCCCTTTTACCTACTTTAAGTGCTTTTCACCTGATAAAAGAGATAGGCTAATCATACATGTAGGGTAGGTTTTCTGGAATTCTAAAAAGTTATTTTTGGTGAACATAATAATTTTCTTGACGAAAATACTTTACATTTTGGCAATGCAATATAAATATTTCAAGGTGAATTAATTGTCAGTCAAAATGGACCTTCTTTTGAAACTAAAGTCATAACAACGATTTGGTTAAGAATATCATCCCAATCCTTTTTACCTGCGGTTTTTAAGGGTTTTCTACCTGCTTACAGGTAAATCACACTTTTAATATTGGTTAGGTTTAAAGTTAGAATTTATGTAAAATCTTTACTAGTGGGATAAATTTAAGGTTGAAATATGGTGGCATCAAGTGATTTAACTATTTATGTGGATTATGAATTATTCGTTTTAAAAATTATTGTTACAATTGTATAACATTATATTCTATTAAATTTGTCATAACTCCCTTTGACTTTGAGTAACTGCCGAGTGCCTCTTAATAATAAAATAGTATTTTTTGAACGTAATCTGGTATAATGTAGTTAGTAAATTTATTGCACAGTTCCTCATTATTTTAAATTGTAATTAATAATTTCACCATTTCTTTGATCGATATCCGGGTTTATTATTCATATTTGGTCATTTATATTTAGGGACAGTTAAATCTGTTGCATTTAATATATGTCTAATATTATTTTATTTTTTTTAATTTTGAACATTTTTGTTTAAAGTGACATTGTTTGAAATGGTATATCATTAGGCCTACCAATGTAAACAATTGCGTTTTCTGAAAATAAATCCATTAATCGAGGGTGAATAAAAATACAAAAACCAAAATCGTATAATTTTAGAGCCACTATCTTGAAACGGAACCAAGTAAGGCACATTTATTTCAAATTTTTAATTTTAAAACACTAAAAATTATGCATAACTTGATACAAAGTGAGGTAATTCATCAGTAACAAATAAGGTATAATTATTCAACGATAAATCGAATTATTATTATCTTTGATTCATAACTAATTATGTTATTTATACTTTGATTCATTCAGATATTTTAAATACATACTAAATGATTGAATTTGAAAACAAATACTTAAGTTTGGATATAAATGTACTAAAAACTTACCTTCATTAGCAACGTGAAAATTTCTATGAAGGTAAACGGAATTTGGAAATTAATATCACAAATTCTTCACTAAGAAAAGTTTATTAAAACAGTTCAGACACTTATTTGTTAACTTTTAGCATTATAAAAATACTTTTTTATATCTTATTGTTTGTGTACATATATTGTTTTATTTATGACTACATTTTTTTGGTTTTATTCCAAATTTATTCTATATTCAGGATGTTCAGAAAAAGGGTTGTAAGAATTCAGGGAGTGATTCACCACATCAAAATAAGATGAAAAGTTCCAACAAACGTAGGTCCAAAAATGCTCCATTTTATGTCTAGCCACCATTTCTTTTTACAAAATAATTTATATCTAGAAAAATGTTTGACTGATTGAGTTTAAACTAGTTTGAGGTTTAACCTAACTTTTTTTGTTAAAATGTACGGATTTTGAGTAATTTCGGTTTGAAATTTCCAAACAGCTGTCATTTTGAAACGCATGATTGGATATAATCTCTTATTTTTCTTGAGATAGATCTTTGTTAGGTTAAACTTCATGCAGTCTCATCAGTCAAACATTTCTCTAGAAATGAATTATTTTGTAAAACAACAAAATTTCTACTGCATAGAAAACGGAGCATTTTCAACGCAGTTCAAAAGGGGCCTTGTATCCATTACGCTTATGAATGTAATTATAAAATGAGCTTCAATTAGATTTCAAGCTGTCGACGTTATTAAGGGTGTGCAATACAACTCGAGTCAAAGCATTGAATCCAATGAGCGGAGCCAACCTTGAGATGGCTGGTTATGATATTGCAATGGTAAAGCGCTCGAGCGCGACTAATTCCAGTCTTATATTTGATTTTCGCCATAAGCGTAGGACATTTAAATTTACAGAAAGCTCCAATGTAAAGTTAGTAGTTAACAAAATTCGCCCCGGTGTTTTACTGCTATCAAAAGAATCGGCTGACAATCATGTTGATCGTCTTGCTTATAAGCAAATAGCTTTAGTAAAAATATATAATTTAAATTTTGGGTGACCTACGAATTATAATTTAGATTTTCATGACAATTTCATGCGAATTACAAAAGATTATCTTCAAAATTCTCGATGAATTAAAAATTATGTTGAAGGGGACTCTATGTGACTGTTCCATCCTGGTATTGCACAACCTTAAAAAACATTTTAAATCAAGCAAATATCTTTGTTTTCTCAGTAAAAAAACATAATTTATTAGCTGGAAACTTAAAAAAAATGCATAATGGCCTTGTTTTTATAGTATCTAAGTCTCAAAACAAATAAAAATACATTTATGTTTGCTATATGTTATGAAATACATACAATTACAAACCCAGATAGTTTTCTAAAACGAAAAAATATTACTTCAATAAATTAGAAACTGTTAGTGGACTTTGTACCTACTTTGGCCATATGCAAGGGCCAAGCGAAGTGTCATTTTTGATTAATAGTGTTAGCAATTTGTAAGTGGGGTTAACAAAGGAAGGGTTTTACCTGCCCAACTCCTTTGCCATAAATTAAAACATCAATTCTTAAAGTAAATAACTTTCTCCTGCCGACATATTTTTGAATATAACTTCAAAGGTATTGTTCTATTCAGGTAAACTCCTACCAAATACTCCACCATTATGGAACCCTTTTTCTCTTATCTCTAACCGCCTATAGTAAATGTCATGTTTGTACATTTACATTACTCGTACAGTCCTCTGTCATAGCTCAACCGCTATGGTACTTGCCTCATAAGCAAGACGTCCCGGGTTCAAATCCCGCGGGGGACCATAAAATATTAAAAACCCAAAAAAAACATGCTCGTTAGCCGAAAGGCACAAAGTGGCATGGAAAGCAAAAAAAAAAAAAAAAAAAAATACATTACTCGTACAACCTAGATAGAACAAAATAAAGTGTGATATGTTTATTATTTATAAAAGAACAAGTGGTATGTTATTTTTAGTTATTTTGATTAAAAAAAGTACAAAGTTTATATAGATCGTTTATAAATCGTGAACCGTTTTACGGATTTTAAACGAGTTATAAAAACGACCTTGTACTTTTTTTGAATCAAAATAACTAAATTGGTCAGAATTGTCCCGTAAACGTCAATAACTTATGCAATTCTAAATTAATCTTTATGAAATTTGTTCACGTTCTTTGTATTGATCTATTAAACTTATTTTGAAATTTTGAGTCTAATCGGTTAGTAATTATAGATTTTCGTAAAACAATTATTTCGAAGGACTGAAAACCGGGAACATTATTATAGAAAATCGTGTATATCTTAAAAACTAACTATCAGAAGTTATTTTTTTAAACAAATGGCGATTCCTTATACAATTTACTATAAATTATCAACTTTCTATTAATTTATAATAATAATTGCACGTACACCATTCGATATAATATAATTATGAATTAACTAAATATTATTTTATTAAATATTTTTACGAAAATCTATATTTACTAACTGATACAATTCAAATTTTCAAGAAATGTTCAACAGGCCAATGCAAAGAAGGTATAAAAATTGCATACAAATTCGTTTAGAATTGCAGAAGTTATTGACTTTTACGTGAAAAGTCATAAATCTAATTTTTTTAATTAATTTTAAACATTAATTATGTATTTAAAAATACGTTTGGAAATATGAAATTAAAGTATCTTATAGAAAAATTAATTGTGAATCTAAATCTTTTTTCAGTTTTAAAATCCGTCAAATTTTTCACGAGTTATAAAAGACCTACGGAAACGTTGTACTTTTTTTTTTAATCAAAATAACTAACCCGGTCAGAATTGTCCCGTAAACGTCAATAACTTAAATGCAATTCTAAACGCATCTTTATGACATTTTTGTACGTTCTTTGTATTGATATATTGAACTTCTTTTGAAAATTTGAGTCAAAGTGGTTAGTAATTATAGATTTCCGTTAAAAATGATATCGAAGGACCGAAAACCGGGTACATTATTATAGAAAATCGTGTATATCTTAAAAACAAACTATCAGAAGTTATTTTTTAAACAAATTGCGATTCCTTATACAATTTACTATAAATTATCAACTTTCTATTAATTTATAATAATAATTGTACGTACACCATTCGATATAATATAATTATTAATTAACTAAATATTATTTTATTAAATATTTTTACGAAAATCTATATTTACTAACTGATACAATTCAAATTTTCAACAAATGTTCAACAGAACAATGCAAAGAACGTATAAAAATTGCATAAAAATTCGTTTAGAATTGCAGAAGCTACTGACTTTTACGTGAAAAGTCATAAATCGAAATTTTTTAATTAATTTTAAACATTAATTATGTATTTAAAAATACGTTTGGAAATATGAAATTATAGTATCTTATAGAAAATAGAAAAATTAATCGTGAATCTGAATCTTTTAACAGTTTTAAAATCCGTCAAACTGTTTACAAGTTATAAACGACCTACGGAAATCTTTTTACTTTTTTTGAATCAAAATAAATAAAGCGTTCAGAATTGTCCCGTAAACGTCAATAACTTATGCAATTCTAAACGCATCTTTATGAAATTTTTGTACGTTCTTTGTATTGTTATATTGAACATCTTTTGAAAATTTGAGTCAAAGTGGTTGGTAATCATAGATTTCCGTTAAAAATTATATCGAAGGACTGAAAACCAGGTGCACTATTATAGGAATTCGTTTATATCTTAAAAACTAACTATCA
>JAGFPH010001040.1:74589-105946 GCA_018207615.1 Philaenus spumarius
TTTACTACAATCCTGTGCAAAAGTAATTCAGGTACAGTCCCCGGAACAAGGAACAAAATTGATAGGAAACTCCCGATAAATGATTTAATATCCATGTCAGGTATTTGCGCCATTTCTCCCTCTCATAAGCCCGTGTACAATTTTTGAGCTATATCGTTCGAAAGGCAATTAAATTTTCTACAATTCTGTGCAAAAGTAATTCAGGTGCAGTCCCCGGAACAAGGAACAAAATTGATAGGAATCTCCTGATAAATGATTTTTTCATTATCTGTGTAAGGTTTTTGCGCAATTTCTCCCACTCAACAGCCCGTGTGTAATTTTTGAACTATATCGTTCGAAAGATAATTAAATTTAGTACAATCCTGTGCAAAGGTAATTCAGGTACAGTTTCCGGAACTAGGATCAAAATTGATACGAAAATCCCGATAAATGTTTTTTTCATTATCAATGTAAGGCAATTAAGCAATTTCTTCCACTAATAAACCCCAGTGCAATTTATGAGCTATATCATTCGAAAAGCAATTAAATTTACTATAATCCTGTGCAAAGGTATATTTGGAACAGTTTCCGGAACAAAGAACAAAACTCATAGTAAACTCTCATTATAAAATACTAGTTATTCCCTGATAAGAAAATTCGGCTATGCGGTAATGCGGCAGTGCTGCTTACGGTTTTTTTTTATTTTTTAAGGAATTTATTATCTTACAGATTTCCATCTCATTTACCTCTTCGAAAATGCAATTAGCACCCTTTAACTCACCAAAATCATTATCTTTTGCAAACCAACATTTTTACTTTCCTTACCCTATACTAGGTAAGGTAAGTATTACGATCGACCCAAAAATTCGATGTCGAGTTTTCATAATATCTTTACGTTTCAAGGCCCCCTGAGTCCAAAAAATGCATTTTTGGCAATTGGTCTGTCTGTGTGTCTGTGTGTGTGTCCGGAGTGCACAGGGCAAACGGCTGGACGGATCGAACTGAAATTTACAGGATATCTTCAAACACGTAAACAATTAAACCCATGTAAATTTGAAGCAAATCGGAGGTGGTGTCTTACCGTGGGACCAGTTTTTAGCACATTTTTGGTATTTACTCCAAAACCCCTCTAACGATTTTGATTAAACTTTGCTAACATACTCTACTCAGACCCCCTTAACACGCTATGTACGCTATATACCCTTAAAAATTCGTTGAAAAAAGTTATTACAAAAACGCAAGTTATTTTGTTTGTATCTCCGAAATGGCTGGTCCTATCGACTTGAAAATGGTCTCATTCGATTCAGCGTCCAAAAGAATGTCAAAAAAGATACCCCACTCAACTTTTTCCATTTTTTCAAAAATTGACCCCAAAAACGCCCTTTTTGGGGGCAAAAATGACTTTTTTTAAACTAGCCGTGTTTGGTATCGACCTTGACATTTTTGGGGGTGAGAAATCGATTGAGACCAAAATCAGGTCCGTGGGATTAACCGTTTTGAAGTTAGTACCGCTTTCTTCGAAACGGATACTCCTATTAACTCGAAAATGGTATCATCAATCTCTCGCTCGAAAAATTTGGTAATTGATACAGCATCTATTTTGGTAAGGAAAGTTGTGTGATGTGCACACCAGATGTTTTTACTTTTGGTAAGTTAAAACTTGAGGCAACATTTGTAAAATACTTCTTAAAACTATTTGCTACTAGAATTGGATCATTTGTGACCAATACATTGTTTTTACTTCTACCACCCACAGTATTTTTACCCTGTATGCCAATTAGTGGGCTACCTATCTCCCTATTTACAATATTCCAAGAAGATTTACACTTATTTTCAGACTTTTCAATAATTTCACTATTTGTCATTTTCTTAGCTCTCATAACAACCTTCTTAAAAATTTGTTTATACTTCCTTACATATACCTTAAAATTGGGATCACTATTTAGTTTTATTTCATTGTGTAGCCACCGTTTCTTTTGACTGGCGATCTTTATGCCATTTTTTACCCAATTTTGTCTAAAATTAAAATTTATCTTTCCATTTATTTTTTTTTCTTATTTAATTGGGAAACTATGGTTAAAACAAACGTAAAAATTTCCCCAAAAAGTTACTGTAAATTATAATTTATATTCAGGGAACTATCAAAAATAAAATCTAAATTTGCTCTCATATTGTTTACAAACGCTGTAATTATTTCCCTACTAAAATTCCTTTTTTAAAAGGTAAACTTATTTGATGACGATATTTTTTCCTTGACTGGTAAAAATTTACCACCAAGGCCCTGTGGTCAGAAAGACCCAAATCCACATTCTCCCTGATACTTAGATTATAATTTTTACTTGTTGCAATGTTGTCGATGCATGTTTTTGATATTTTATCTACCCGTATGTAGAAAATAAATACTCAGCAAGTGTAAACTTAAGTGGATTCAAAAAACAAAAATGTGGTTTAGATAGGAAGTTAGTTGGTAAACATAAGATGGATATAATAAATAGCTGCAAGCAAATAGGAGGTAAGGGTACAGAAAATTTGAATTCAAAATAAAACCAATTCCATCCATAATATCCATGAAATTAAAAGAATGAGATGTGTTTTTCAGAATATTAATATTAAAATCGGCATTTGTAATAATACATTTCCCCTTTTTTTTCCTTCTTTAGAAGTAACATTAATTTAACCAATTTATCGTACTGTGTAAATAGAAACAATTAGCAGATTGAAATCCACTATTTCTGTAAAAGATCCCTCAAAAATTAACTCCTCATTTAACATGGATAAATCTTTTCTAGATTGAAACTGATGCGAGACATGTATCAAAATACAAGACCCACCCCTAACTTTATTTCTCCTTAGATATGCACCAGCAACACTGAAACCCTTAAACAACTTCAGAAATTCAACCTTAACATCCGTCAACCAATGTTTGCATAATGAAATAACTTTCACTTGTTTCAAACAATCATTCAACAAAATCTGAATTTTATATATCTTGTCCAAACTTAATCCCTGAATGTTGTAATGAAGAAAACATTCAAAATTCAAATTTTCTTTACCCTTACCTCCTATTTGCTTGCAGCTATTTATTATATCTATCTTATGTTTACCAACTAACTTCCTATCTAAACCACATTTTTGTTTTTTGAATCCACTTAAGTTTACACTTGCTGTTTATTTATTTACCTCTAGTTCTAACATTTGATTTGTAATACTTCTAATATTTTGGTGGAAAACTGTCATCGTCGAAGTCCCTTTTTTTACACGCCTAAAAAAGATGTTGCTAAAGATATTCTTGACTTTCACTGTCCAACCATTTAGCTGCTATCGGAGTGTCTGTAGCAGTTTTAGCTTTTGAAATATGGTCCCATATTATGGATGCCACAATATCTTTACCTTTGTGGTTTAAATGCATTCCATGCCTTGTGTAACAATCCATAGACTAATCGCAGTTAAGCAACCACGTGTCAATGCCGGAAGAAATACGTTGATGAATGTTCATGTTTGTGTATGTTTTGCAATAACTTTTAATGTTCAGACGACCTTGCAAGAGTGATACCTGAGGATAGGTGCTTGAGATATCCGAAACCGCGGTAGTACTATAAATACCCGTAAGTGGATCACTAGACAGACAAGTAGAAGGTATTTATAAACTTAAGTTAATACTGTATATTCATTATTTGTAATACCTGATATAACTTCAAATCTGTTACTAGTTTTTAGTTAGAAATAACTACAAAATTGAATCCAACTTTTAGAATCGCATTGTACTTTGAGAAATGCAAAAAACTTGTTACATTTTCTCTAAACACAGTAGTTGCTTTGTTTTTCAGAATCTATGATTTCAGGTGTTTTATTGTTAATTGTAACTCTTAAGGTTGTGATTGTAAACACTGTTTAGTTTCCAATGTTAGTCTTAAAATAAATAGGTTTAGTATTTGTCTTTTTAATGGTTATTCCTTATAAAGAGTGGGCATAATTAATAGATATTTACGTAAAACGTTTTCTAGTGGGCTTCTATGGATTTACATGTGTAACGACGTAAAAGCCAAGTTGCATAGTTACCAAAGTGATGTAAAGAAGTTTTTACAAGCGTGTTACATACACTATTATTTAATAATGCGCTTTGTAAAGGTGCGCTTTTTACACCATTATTTATTTTGTTTTAATTATTCAAACATACAAAGTTCAGATTTTATTGACAACAGTAAAATTTCACAACCCATTGAAATAATTATGTGATAAGGGATTAGGCCTACTGATAAAGCAAATTAGGACATTGGAAAGTAATCAACTAACCTTCACAGAAAATCTCCTAAACAAATAAACTCCTAAGAAAATATAAATAAATATTGAGCTTGACTTGTGAGAAGCTATACTTGATAGAATAAACTTTGAACACAAAATCTCACAAATAATACGCGTTTCAACGACAAAGTCACCGTCTTCAGTGATGCACGAGCTACACTATTGCAGGCTATCCAAACTATAACTGATTAAGTAAACTGATTCCTAAGTAAACAAATTCTTAGGAAACATAACTGACATAAAAAAGCAGGCCTTTATTCTTTCTAACAGATTCAGGTGGGACAAGAGTCAGTTTTGGTGGTTGCCATGGTAATATAGCCTAAAATTTTGAGAGCTTGGGGATATAAATAAAAGGTCTTTTCAAAACCAATGGTAGTCTGACTTCATCTCCTCCAGGTGGCATCTACAGTGCTAGGTTGAACTTACCTAGCACAGTTTTAATTATAGCAATACCAGTTGTGATAAAATATTAGCATGCAATGTAACTACTGTATGTGGACATTGTATACTACTTATATTATATACAACTAATTGATTTTGTTTTATAGATTCTATTAGCTCTTAAATACTGAAATGCCTTTGTGTACCTATCCTCCAGCGGAATACGCTGGAAACTGCTAACACAATATACCTTCATAACCAAATTCATAACCATGAAACATGTCATACCTATCCTCTAGCGCAGGGGTTCTCAACCTGAGGGGCGTAGAAGAATTTCAAGGGAGGCGTGAGTGTATTAAAGAAATTAAATATTGTCAATGTAAAACAGTGCTAGCCTTCTCATTATGTTCTAAAAATTACTGGTATACAAGCCAACCTAAGATAGATCCTAGATTACCTGAAATAAATTTGTATTTAGTTCTATGATTTCATATGTTCTGATAATAATATGTTCAAAATAAAGTTATGTGTAGTATTATTAAATTTTTTGTGTGGCATTATCTATATTTTCATTTAATAACCGGCTTCAGCTATCCTAACCAGCTTCAGTTTCAATTTCCGATTGCACTAAATGTAACTAACCACATATGTTAGTGGTATGGAGGGAGGCGTGACCTCACATCAGTGTTCAAAGGGGGGGGGGGGGCATTTCATTGTCAAAATATACCTAATTAACAATTTTGATTTACAGATTTTGTTAGATTTAAGGGAAGTAATTCAAGTGTGCATTATTGCATACCCTACTGTATTGTTTGTGAAATGCTTTTGTTAAACCTTTGGCACCTGTTCTTTAGCAGAATACACTGGATCTAACAAGCAGAATAAGGTTTCATAACCAAACAAAGTACTCTTTCTTTGAATAAGTTATGATGCTGTTAAGGACAATAACTTTACTATCGGGCAGTGTATGGTTACCTACATAATATTTATTATGATTATTTTGAATTAGCGGGATCGTGTTTAGTTATTACGAACTGACATATATTTTTACGACAACCGAGAATAGCACTTAGTGGCTCTGTTGGTGTAAACAAGAAGCATTTTTTTATACAACAAATTTTCTAATTGATAAATAATTAGTACAAAGTATGTTCAGTTGTAAGATACTCTGGTAAGTGTGTTAAGAGTGTTTGAAAAAAACTCCCTAGTTTTATGTGTAAATTTATTGGTGAAATTAATGAAAAACTAAATTTTTTGCTGTGGGGGGTTCACCACCATACTGAAGTCTAAAATTATGTTGCACTGTTATGTTATTCTCAAGATCAAGCAAGCCTTCCAACAGCAGAAACTGAATTCCCGCATGTCCATGAGCAAAACTTGGACAGTTGATGAATCAAATACCATAAACTAGAATAGTGTTGTCATATTTTTGTACATATTCTAGGGTGAATTAAAACTAGGGAGCTCTTTTTTGAAACACCATGTATTAAAAATAAAAGAGGAATCATAAAACCTTGTGGACATTTTTTTTTATTTTTTAACTTTTGAACAGGTTGAGCAGACCTAATTTGTTTTACCAAATATTTTAGTTAAAATTATGTTAAAATTATCAAGAACTTACATCTATAAGTTAGAAACCAGAGAAGTTCACAGCCTCTGATATTTTCTCATGATCTGCTATAACAAAAGCCTTGCATAGGTCAAGAAACAAATCACCTACCTTTTTTTTATTTTATGAAACTTGAATGGCATTAAAGTAACTAAATGGTAAACCAGTACATAAACATTCCTTATAATTTAGTCCACTGTTTATTTTTACTTAGGCTCCTTTTTTAATTATTAGGTGCATATAACATGTTAAAAACCTTCTTCATAGTCTTTCACTCACGTGAAAGAACTTGTTTCTCAATCTTTTACCTAGTACTCTAAAAGGCATATTACGAAACTTGATCTGGTATGTAACATGTATAGTCTACCTATTTACTAACAATACTTTAATCTCTACAGCAATCAATAAGACCATTTATTTTGTTTAATTTATTTTTTAGTCAAATTGTGTTCATTTGAACAATTTCAATATTTAGTTATTTTTAGTCTACTTCCTAATTCAAAATGACTGATTGTTAGAAATTAGTATTTTTAGAAAGTGAGTAAACAGGACAAACAAAAGGGAGCATATATCTTAGGAACTAATCAAGTAAAAGTCACCAAACATCCAAAACCAGTTTATCACGTTTCAAGACAAGGCAAAGAAGATAAGAACAAGAAAATTTCAAAATTGTCAAATTCGGAATTTAAAGCAATAACTTTTGAAGCGAATAAGTAGAGAAATATTAGGAGTAGAAAACACCATTCGAACGAGGTAGGAGTCAGAAAATGATCACGATTCATATAAAACTTTCAAAATCAAGCCACAGACAAAAGCGTTAGGGAGGTTTGGCTAAAAACAATGCAAAATGTACCAACTGACAACTCTAAACAGGAGTGTCAAAGCCAAGGGTAGAGAGAGGAAATGACGTCATAGGATTGACTATTCGAGTCTGACCACAGCCAATGAAGAAACAGTTATAAGCCGACATCAATAATTAAACAAGGCCTAATTTAAGAAAAGATAATTGTACCAAAATTCAGGAAATAAATTAACAAATATATTAGAACTAAGAAATATCTTTATAACTTAAGAAATAATAATTTCTTACAAAATCGACAATAGATACTCGTTTGACTGGAAACCAACTAAGGAGGTAAGGGAACGAAGTATCTAGTGTTAGAGCGCCGGTGAAAACATTATCGATTGTGGTCAAAAGAAAAAACCAAATCATTAATTTTATATGTTGAGAACTCTGGAATGTTACCAATTCAGAATATAAAAACAATTAAAAAAGAACAGCTGCTTTGGAAAATTTGGCTGTGCAATTTAATACAAATGAAGTACATAGAAAACTGCTATATAAGAATGTAAGAAATATAAGAACCCAGTTAAATAATGAATATAAGAAAAATTAAAGCGTATATTAAAAATTAATTATAAGCGCTCAGTTTGTCGTCTTCTTTTTATATAATCTTTAACCCAAACTTTTCTATTTTTACGTTGTCGTTTTTTAATTAAAATGCATGATAATTCGACTGCTGCAGCACGACTTTTGTCCTTAGTTATTAGTGTTCTGCAAAGGACTGAATGAATTGTAAAGTGCACAGATAAAGTGTCGCGATCTGCAAAATTTGGACACTTCAGACACTCGAAGTGCGACACCAAGTTTCAGACACACATCTAGACATTAAAATTGCTTGTCGTATGGACAACACTGACATTAGTGTCTACATTTGTGTCGACAGTAAGAGTCGCCATGTAGCCTTAAGAGTAACAAGCCAACAACTCATGTTATATAAACACAAGCTTTGTAGACTACACACATAATCTGTTATCAAATTGATAAGACTTTATCTACATTGAATCATGTAACAAAAATGTTACCTTATGTTTTCCAAATAGGCAACCAATTAAAAGTCCGCTTACTTTTAAAACACGTTAAAATATTTACAAAACTATGTTTCCATCATTTCTGGGTGTGTATGAGCCGTCTGTTATTGATTTCTACTCATACCTACAATATTTTCTATATAAGTTTTGTAAAACTGCCATAGTAAAAAAAAATTGTAATGGAATAACTGACATGAGTTTCTAATACTATCTTGTAAAAAAAGTATAAACTTTTTTTAAGAAGCTTTTGTTAATATATTCTGGAGACACTTTACTATCATATATATTACTAGCTGGCCCGAACTGGCTTTGCACGGATAGACAAATAAAAGTTAAATATGGGGATTTTTAGTAACTTTGAAACTCCAAACCCCCCTAAAATTTTGAATTTTTTGAAAACTTTTCTTAGCGAGCACCTAGGGCCCTAGAGGAAGCTACATACCAAATTTCATTCCAATCCGTTTGGTAGTTTTTGAGATTTTGTGATGCGTGAGTCGGTGAGTGGTATTTGAATTTTATATGTAGATTTATCAAAGGTTTTTTTTTTGTGGCAATGCCATATCAAAATTAATGATTCAAACGTCTGTAATGTCTCAAATCTCAGTAATACAAAAACATTCATTTCTAGCAGTCTAGTATTATAGCCTAGAGAACCCTATGTCAATATATAAACAAACACCAGTACCAATCCCCATGATGAAATGAAAGTCAGATACTAAATTAGAAACACTATATTTATTAGTTATGTAAAATTTGTCAAAGACACTATGCAAGAACTTAAGACGGTTAAAAAACGTATTTAGTTAAGTTATGTCAGCCATATTTTGTAGGCAACTAAACCATTGTAAACACGAGTCAAGTAAAAGACCAATAATGTACCATGTAATTTAAATTATAAACAAAAACACGATAATCCAATGTATAGAACGTATTCTAAATTTAAGAAAATATTTATGAAATAATTAATAGTTAATTATATACCGTAGATTATTATAATTCTTAAAATATTCACAATAATTAGTTTAACATATGACACAAGTAGTACAACGTACACTAAAATTCAAAAGGAAGTAATTATTTGATCGGGTGAATTAAAATTATTACAAGTAAATAAATTTTATGCTTTAAACGCAAGAACAAATTAATTCCACAATTGTTTTAATCAACAAAGAAATACTTTAGGTATAAAATCCATCGAAAACTATTTTAAAGTGAAAATAGACGCCATACTAGGAAAACAGCATTGACGTCAGAACGCGTAACCATGGCAACGGCAAAAAGGAATGTGTGACGTAACATCACGCGAACGCAATCATCGAATTAAATGAATGAGTACAGATTTCCGGATTCCGAGATAGGCGGAAGTGAAGGAACCAAGCTACATTGTTTGAAAGAGAAGCCAAAATCAGTGTAAATTGAGAACTAAGCGTGGGTGGACGTAACTAATGGAATGAAGAAGTGACGCCGTTAATTATTTTGTAAAAGTGTAGTCAAAAAGTGCGATAACTCAATATTTACCAATGTGTACAACCAAAACTGATAAGTATTAAAAGAACAGTGATTAAGATCAATACCTAAAGGAAATTACTTAAAATAAAAACTTTACCTTTTTCTAATCCAATTCCTTATGACGCCATCTCTTAATTGTTAACTTCAATAAAGTTAACTTGTTAAGTGGGGCTTCATAAAAAGGAAAAGAGTGTAGGCCCTATAGTAAAAGTTACATTATACGTCATTTTAAAACTTTTGTTAAAAAAATAGACAATTGACAAAAAATAGACAATAGCTTAAAATTAATGTTTTTGTTTTAAAAAAATGATTAAAATAACTTTCTTAAGAAAGTTCATTTTCCTAATGAAAGACACCACCTATTTAGAATTTGTTTAACTAACAACATGACAGCTGTTTTAGTTAGATTGTTTACATTCTATATACAAGTGTAATCTATCACGCAAATTAATCAAATTAAATCAACGTAAAGCGTTATAAATCATTACAGACAGTTATTTATAAACCAACGTAAATAAATAAACGTAATTAACTGAATTAAATATTCGCACGGGTAAGCTAGTATAATCATAAAAGCAAACTTTTATATTTGAACTAGCTGAATACCCGTGCTTCGCTACAGGAATTTTTGCATCAGTATACATGATTGTAATATTTTTCTCTCATTTTCTTTCATCTTTTATTTCACGGAAGTGAATTATTACATGTAAAATTGGTTTATTTTTCTATGTACCTTGTAAGAAATAAATTTATAAAATATCAGCTCTCTAGCTTTTAAGGAAAGTATAAAAATGTATACTTATTGTTTTAGGGGATATGTGTACCAAATTTCAAGTTCCTAGGTGGTATGGTTTTTGAGGAATATATAACAAACAATATTTACAGTTATAGGGGTTGTTTCAACCCTTAAAGGTCTTCAAAATTCATTTTTATTGCGCTTCTAGTGCATATGGGCAATATGTGTACCAAATTTCACGTTCCTAGATGGTATGGTTTTTGAGATATATATATAACAAACAATATTTATTGTAATAGGGGTTGTTTCAACCCTTAAAGGCCAAATATTTTAACCCTTAGTTAGGCGCTAGGCGGGGATTTACCCGAATTCTCAGAAAAACTGAAATAAAACTGTAACTGTTCAATGTTGACAAACAATGTTCCAGGTATCTTTCTTCTAACCTTTTTCGAGCAGGTATGTGCCACCCTTGCTTAATTTTAACGAATCATCAGTCTGTCATAAGCTGCGGAAGTGAACTGTCCCATCAGTGCGGGTCTCTTGCCGCTAGCGCTCTTTTGTGCTGTAAGAACTTTGGGGTTTTCCCCATTAGCGTACCAAAATTAAATGTAAGTTTTTCGTAATTTATTGTTATTGTTTAGGTTAGTACGACTTAACACAACTTTGCTCTGTGTTGCCAACATTGTTCAGCTGCGATTTTTTTATTTTCCAAATGGTACATTCTTTACGTAGCTAGACCTATAACATTCATTAGCTTTTTCATTTTGTACTTTTTATTAGCGAATTTCCATAGGAAAAATTAGCTATTGCAGTGACCCTTATGTGAGACCTAAGGTAAGGAGTGGTAAATGAGCACCGATCATGGTCCTCAGAACACGTTTTGGGGTGTCAAGCACGTTTTTTTGACCGGAAGTAACTATTTTTTGATATTTTTCTTACAACAATGAAACTTTTTTTAGAGTAATATATAACAAAATAAATGTAGGATATTATTCTGCACATTTTGTTTTTTTACACGACCTTATAGCTCGCTTCGTTTCCCTAAAATCGATCAAAACGTAAAATACCATAAATGTACCCGGTTCAAATCCACGTGGGGGGGGGGTTACCATGGGGCATCTTACAACTTGAGGCCCAACGGCCAAGTTTTTACAGTCAAAATTGAACCCTACCAAATTTTAAATGCATGCAAAATAGCGACTGGAAAATGAAAGTGCGGGGATTTTGCAGCTGGCGCCTACTGACGTTAGTCCTAGGGGTGCGCCTAACTAAGGGTTAAAATCCTTTCATATTGCGCTTCTAGTGTCTATGAGCAATATGTGTACCAAATTTCACGTTCCTAGGTGGTATAATTTTTTAGATATATAACAAACAATATTTATTGTTAAAAAGGTTGTTTCAACCCTTAAAGGTCAAATATTTTAAAATCATTTTTAATTGCGCTTCTAGCGCCTATGAGTAATGTATGTACTGAATTTCACGGTCCCTTGTGGTATGATTTTTGAGATATTGTGACCAGTGAGTGAGTGGGTTTTTGATTTTATATATTACTACCCCTAAACCCCCAAAACTACCCCTAAAAATTTGAATATCAAAATGAAATTCTTTAGTTATTCTATTTACATCACAAAGTATACACATGCCAAATTCCATCTCTCTAGTTTAATGGGAAGTGGGAGAATTAGTGATGATCAGTGAGTGAGGGCTTTGCCTTTTATATAATATACCGTACTAAGGGGTCCTATATTATACAACCCCCGTAATGTTATGTTTTATTTATAATGCTTTTTATATATAGAACTCGATACAAAACCATTTTTGGGAATGGCAACTCTTTTTCCAACTATATAAACTAATTTTGCTCGGTAACCGTTCGAGATAGAAAAAAAATGTAATATACAAAAGTTGTAGATAATTGAATTCCACACTAGCAATTTTTCATCAAATTTAAGATCCGATCTTTCGTTTTACCGCTATAGCAAAAAATATAAAGCCAACAAAAACCCGTTTTTGGGAATGACAACCTAAAACTAACCCTAAACCCCCAAACATATCCCTAAAAATTTGAATACCAAAATGAAATTTCTTTATTTTTCCTATTAATTTTTTTTTTTTTTTTGGTTTTTAAAGGCGAAAAACCTAGGTGGTTATCATTGCCTGGATAACTAAGAGCATTCGTATAATGCTCATACAGTAAGACCTCGATAATCCGGCACGCTCGGGGATCCGGTGATTCCGGATTATAGAATATGCCGGATTATCGAGGTCTTCCCTTTAAATGGTTTATGTACTGTATATGAACACGTAAATTACACGTTGAAACTACGTAACATTAACTACGTAGAGAGATTGCCGCTAACTAATAAATTTTAAAAGCCTAAAACAAAAACATTTTGTATATAAAATATTTATAATATAAGCTCTCTGAGCGCTGGATTGTAACAAATATTAAAAAAAAGGTTCCGTATACTATCGTGCGAGTGACATGCTGATGTTATAATTGCGATCATAGCCCCAGGCTTCAAGATGATGAAATATTTTTCCTATAATAACCTGATAAGTTTTTTATAAGACATATTTCGCCTTTAAAATAATTTTGAGCATATATGAAGCGGAGTAATTATGTGTTTTATGTTGTTTCAATGTCTTTTTTTCCAAAACATGAATATAAACAGGAACAGCGTTCGGTAAGGGGGAGTATGGGCATAGTATTGAACAGCGGAGCAGACAAGTTGTGGCGTAGTGATGCACGATTGTTTGATGCTCGAGATGTTTGAACAATCGAGACAATCGACTAAAACATCACGCATTTCGTGTATCACTAGTTGGGTGTATTACTAAGAGAAGTAGACATAAGTCATAAGTGATTTTTAAGTTTTACAGAATAAAGACTTTGTATATAGAAACTCGATTTTTTAAATTTTTACCCTAAAAGTCACTGAAAAGTTACTGATTTTTATTTCTGGGAACTAGTAGATACACTGAAAGCGGTTTTAAATCGAACAACTATTTACAAGAAATTCAATGTATCTTTTTTCAAAGATTTAAATTTGTTCAAATGATCTTCATTAAGTGGAATAAATTCAACAAAATACTGTCAGCAACGAAAGTGTTAAACGGTCCCTTTAACGTTTTTAAAGGACGACGAGAGCACATTGTTTTGAATCGGTTTGATTTTTAGGAGAAATTTTGATTGAAATGTTTGTTTTAGACAAGTTTATTGAGCAGTAGATTTTTACACACTGTTTTTAACGGATGCGGAGCCAACAGACAGTGTAGACCGGGCTTAAATCACTCAATGATTACAAAAACTGCTATTTTTAATGAGTGCAAATTTTCAAGATGATTGATGCCGAACTATCGAGTCTGCCGGATTATAGAGTGCCGGATTATCGAGGTCTTATTGTACTATCACACACACAGGTATAAAATTAAACTTTTATTTACAGACACTACATGATACAATAACAACGATAACAACAATAATTACATAATAACAACTTGTCACAGGGCTGTAAAGGGCCCTGTTACATAACAATGAAAAAAACTCTAATTAATAAAATAACAAGTAATAAGTCTAAACATGGTATTTAAATTAAACAAGTTTAGTGTAAACCAGAGTAAACCAGTGGGTAAGGCGCTAAACCAGTATACTATAGTTAAATCCTATTAAGTTGCCACAGTTGCATAGGTTTAAACATATATTAAAGACCACTAAAGAATACCGTTGTGTGGCGGCCAATGGGATGGGCGCACAGCGTTGCCAGATCTACTAGTCTCGAACACTCCTGGAATTTACCGCTCGAGGCTTGAGCGCACAGTTTAAAGAATTATTATAAATGCGTTGTCAGCCGCGTTCAGTTAGAAGCGTGGGAAGAACGTGACAACGTCGCACAAGACGATTGGCGCGTTCAAGGTCTCGGTGTACAAGCCCGTCCCTCTTTAAACAGTATTCTTTCGTGGTCTTTACTGTAGTTACTGGCATTCCATTAACTTGCAACACACCTATCTTCATTATTCCAAAGCCGGATCTTGGGGTTTGGGGTTGGGGGAGGGGGCAAGTTTGAATTTGCAATCCCCACCCCCCACCCCGATGCTATCCCCAAGCTACCCCCTCCCCAAACTACAACTATACAACACATAATGTTAAAAATAGTACATATATTTTTTTAGATGTAAGGCGAGTCAAGGTCAAGAATCTTTCACATTTATAGCAAAGAAAACATGTGTCGCAGCTGATGACTAACCTGCGTGTCTCACCGCCGTTTTTTGGACCTTGGTTATTTAAGGGGTGAATACTCTGTCCGTCATATTGAATCTGATTCCCATAAGAGTAATGCTACAGAATAAGTAATTTTTTCCGTTAATTCATGGAATAAATTTAAAAATTAACGACTCATCTAGCCGTCATATCGCCTTCATATCACTAGTACCTCACCTCCAGCCATCCTGTTTTATTCCTGTACATGTGCTGTGTATTAGCCATGTCTTTGACCCTGCTTTAACAAAATATATTAACGTTTAGTTTTGTTGTTATAGTCTGATTCAAATAACTTCAAACCTAGCAGATCGGCCGCGGCGGCAATACAAACTCCACTTCACAATGCTGCTACATTAACGAAATAATGTATATGTATAAGATAGGAGCCGGAATAATACCATCTAAATACTTAAGTCTTCAGATGGCTGCCGCCCTTTCAGTATATTTATAGTTAATTGGACTACGTTATACATCCTACATCGCATATAGTCAAGACGGCGGCAGTGGCGATGTATACATTATAGGAGCCGGAACAGGATAGATGTATAGGATAGGAGCCGGAATGCCACCCTTACAGTATACTATACTCATAGTTAATTGGACTACGTTGCACATCGCGTATAGTCAAGACGGCAGCGGCATCGATGTATACATTATAGGAGCCAGAATAGGATACATGTATAGGATAGGAGCCGAAATGCCACCCTTTCAGTATACTATACTCATAGTTAATTGGACAATGTTGCACATCGCGTATAGTCGACAGGGCGACCGACGCTAACAGCTGATTCTGCACGAGTTTTTTGCGAGAAAGTTTTCTCATGCCCCTTACTATATCCGGCTCTGCATTATTCTAAATAGCATGAAGTGAAGATGTTAAAAATAAAACCTTCATTCCCTGTATGTCACAAAACAACTTAAACACTGAATGTATAACTCGCTTACTGCCTAACAGAAAATCCTTATATAAAAGGTGTCAAATAAAAGAAAATATCTTGATTTTACTTTCTCACTATAGGGGAGAGTGGGGCACTTTCATACAGGGGCAGTTTCATACAGTTTGAATTTCCAAGTAAATATGGCAGCAGGAAATGTATCATTGAACATAATATTATGTAACTCATGCTTTATTCTATTTCCTACAAAAGTTTCAGCTTTGCAGTTGAATATTTATAGTTTCAAGAGAAGAAATTACAAATTTGACCAAAAAAGTAAATTTTTTGCACTTGCAATTAAATGAAGTAAGTTGTGACTATGAAATTTCTTACTAAATGTGTTATTATTATAAAGAAACAAATACTTTTAAGAACCTCTGTGCAAAATAACAATATCCAATTCTAACCAATAACAGAATTACAAGGTGATTTTTAAATTAAGTACCATAGGGGCACTTTCATACACAAAATGTGGGGCAGTTTTATACAGTGAGGCACATTCATACAAACATAGTTCAAACTATCTTACTGGGTTATTTAAATTGTATAACTTCTAAGATAATTTATTTTAAATAGGCATAGATTTATTTAATTTTTCAGAGGTTAAATGAGGATGAATGAAATGAGCTAAATATATTCTCTTATGAATAACTAACTTTTACGTTCATATTTGTTTAGGTGGATTTAAATAAGCAGTCTAGCCTTTCTGTAGACTTGTAATTTATCATTAGGGCCTTCGACCACTATTAAATTTACTGTATATAGCCTACTTAACATATAGAATTTTAGTTTGATTATTTTAGGTTATAATATTTTCATTTATCCAAGCATATGCCTTTGTTTTATCCTAGTTATAGTAGGCCTAACAGAATTGACATTCCAATGTTTCGGTAAGCTATTCCTAATTTATTCAGTAAATAGTCCAAACTTATGTTAAGAAGACCACCAGACATGCCACTCAAATCAGCCCGAGAAGCGTTTCTCTTCTGTGTCATCTACAACTGGCAAATCATCTAAGCTTAACTTGCCGGAAATGGTTGTAAACCTAGACCAATCCTATAGAACTCCCAAAATATGTATGCATTATAGTTATGATCCTCATACATCAAACACTAAAGGGTTTCCTGGTGAGAAAAATTGAAAATTTAAAGAATAAGCCTACACCAGAAAGTGTTGGACGTTTTCTCAAAGTTGGTCCTAGAGTTATGAAAGTGAATTTGAGAGAAAAAGGAAAGTCGCGTATTCTTACCGATACACCTGAAAAAGATAGGCTTTTAATGTTACAGTCAGATTTGAAGCACAAAATAAAACAAGAAAAAAAAGTTTCAAAGGTAAAAGGGAAAAACTATTTAAGCCTATTGAAGTAAAAAAAAAACAATTGTTGCTTAATGTTAGAATTTTATTGTTGAAGATGATTCTACTTCTATCAATGAAGAATTCTCTAGTGGTGTAAGCAACCAAGAACAAAACGATAACGAGTGTAAACTAGAACTGATGGATAGACCTACATCTCCTAAAAATTTAGGGATTAATGAGTTTGTTATGGTTGGATTTGATATAAAAAAAATATTTTGTTGGTCAAATCGATGAAAAAATTTGGTTTCTCAGAATTTAAAATTAATTTTTTTCGCACCCAAGATAGACGTAAATTTTTGTTCCCACCAAACAAAGACACAAGTGATGTTATGTTGGAAGATATAGTTGCAAAATTGCCACAACCGACAATTATCGATGGAACTAAGAGAGCTCTGGGTGGATTAGTATTACCTGTAGATTCATCAAACTACAATCTGGGCTAAATATGAACTCTCATAAGCAATGAATTTATAACCAATAATAACAAATGTTTTTAAGTAACATTCTTATACTTTAATATTACACTGTAACACTTATATAAGCAATAAAGTTATTATGATTTAAAGGTAATATCTGTAGTATTTTATTTGTTGTATGAAAGTGCCCCGCTCCTGTATGAAACTACCCCAACATGGGGCACTTTCATACAAAACGCAGAGCTTCACAGTTTAATTAATTTAAAATAATAGTTTTTCTTTCCTTTGAACAACATTGCAATAGTCTATAGCCAACTAAATACTGAATCAAATTCTAAATTTTGAAGAAATTTCCTTTATAAATAAAAATTATAAAAAATATTTAAACGTGCATGTTGATTTTGTATGAAAGTGCCCCACTCTCCCCTACTATAGAATAGAGAAAGTATAGTGATCTCAAAAAAAATCGATGTTTGTGGAAATATCCGTTTTGGGACCTCCCCGAGTCCAAAAAGGTGGTTCTTACAAAATGTCTGTCTGTATGTATAAAAAGGTACAGAGAAAACTATTTGATCAATTTTGAACAAATTTGCACCAAACACGTCAATTAGGCCTGTATAGATGCACGAAAAAGTTTTGAAAAATTTTGAAAAACAACCCTCTTTTTGGCCAAAACACCCCCAAAAAATCAGTCATTATTTTTTTTATAAAAAAAAAAACGCTCTAACGATTTTGATAAAATTTGGCTTATTTGTAGTCTTTAATGTACCCAATTAAATTGTATAAACAAATATATTGATAATAAAAGGTTGTATTTATAACCTCAAAGCAAATATTATAACGTATAATTAGCATACATAGTTTACTTGGCAATACCTCTGAAATGGACTTTGTGCTTCCTCATTTCGTAAGTTGTGTTAAATAGTTTACGTGGCAATACTTTTGAAATGAACATTATACAGTACTAAATTCGCACCGATTACAGTAATATAACTTTCATCTGTGAAGGAGCGTACATTTACTATACGACCCCGCTAAGGTAGCAGTTCCTCTCTTACGAATAGGAATTTCTTCTTTAAATTTGTATAGACATTTTGATGATAAAAGTTTGTACTTATATACAGTTTATAACCTCAAAGCAAATATTATAACATGCAGTAGTTCTATAACTCATATTTAAAAAAAAAATCAACTTCATAAGAAATTATAATGATTGAAGTTGTAAACATAACCCCAAATTATAATCTACACTGGGTTTGTTTAAGTATTACAGATGATGGGTGAAATCAGCTGTTATATTATATGTTACTCACATATATGTACGGACGTATACTCGCTTTTATTATAGGAGTTGATTATGATTAGGCATTATGAAAATATTGCAGGCGTTCATGAAAATATTAACAGCAATAACAAAAGAAATCTTTCACTAAAAATTTCAATATTTTGTTTTCTTATAATAAAGCATTGCTGACCCCTACAAAAAAAACACAAATTTTGAAAATTGTCAAATTATTGTATAAACTTATTAAAAAGATATGCCTAAAAGTTTTCTTTTATAGTAAATAAGACCAGGTTTTGTTCTCATAGAGATCCTCCATCAGAAATCTTTTAAAAGACAATATGAAATACAAAAATCTTTATTTTAAAGACATTGTTACACTCTTTTAAATAACATAACCAGTCAAATAAAACCTGAAAATTGAGGGTAGTTAAATTTAAAAAAAAAATGATTATATTTCACCGTAAAATGAAACCGTATAACTATTGCCAGAAAACCATAATATATACATATTTGTTGTAAATTTTTGTGCCGACATGTCATCTTCAATTTGAATTAATATTTACCTGCAATAAAAGGTGTAATAATGGCAGTTTTCTCATATGTTTACTACTGTAAAATTGAAACGGTTTTTGGAAGAAAACTTTAAAATAGACTTTTTTGTATATCTTGTACTTGCTAACACAACTTCCGCTTACTGTTTCGGTTAATCTTTGGCAATTTAGCCAGTGTAAAACATAAAAAGTACAGAAACAGAGGGTTCCCAAAATGTTTCACTTTCTCAATCACTGGCTGACTGCGTTTCGGGTCATCCATGTGAAATCAACCAGTGCTCTGAACTTTACCATTTCAGATTTTTATAATTTTTGACACACTTGTTGAACCCATAGAAGAGATCAAAAATACAAAATATTAAATTTTTTGGAATAATAGTTTTTGAGTAATAGCTGTTCAAAAACATAAAAAAGTATTATTTTCCTAGTATCTTGATACCGTACAATAAAAATGTGATAACGGAACTTAAAAAAACTATTAGGCCTGGAGAGTTCTAATTTGTTCTATTCAGTTTGTAATGGGCTTTAATCTGATATACAACATGACTGCCTTTCATCAACTGCAATGTTTTTCAAAAAAGTAAAAAAATATATTTTTTTTAAATCTCAAAACACCCCTTTTAAATTTATTTAAAAAAATTTATGTTATTTGTATACTATTAGGCTACCTATATACCAAGTTTCATAATGAACCAACAATGGATTCAGCTAAAAGAAAATAAAGTCTCAATGGTACTTCAGCCGAAATTACTGATAAATGTCGCACAAGAATGAGCATTTTGATAGGAAGTTTTTTAAATACGAATAATATCAAAGTTTTATAACTGAATAATCAGAATGTATACATTTAACTTAAAGCCATTAAAATGGTTTATTAATATACATGTTTTTAAGTTTTAATGTGTTTAAACCTAAAGACGCATCTGTTTCACTCAGCTGTTACTTGTTTGTTTGTATTGAAAGCAGACTGATATTCATTCCAAAGTTTTAATTTTGTATAAGTTCTTGTTTTTCTTAGTTTAGTATGTAATTATTTTATTTTTTAGACAACAATAAGTATTGTTTTTATGTAGAAATATTTAGTTTTTGAACAATTATAAATAATTCTGCTAAGTTCAATTTGAATTTTTTTTAATTCTTAAAAGACATTTAAAACAATTTTAAAATTAGTTGAATATTTTTGGTGTGTACTTCTTAACCCTAAGAATCCAAATTTAAAAATAACATTGAGAAAATAAATAAATACATATTTTTTAGCTACAAATGGTATTTAGTTTAGCACTTCAAGGGTAAAGTTTAGGTTATTTGTTTATTTTTCTTTATTATATTATTCTTTTTATACTGGGATAAAACAATTTATCATTATACAAAAATAAAAGGCTTACCTTGGCTACTAACTAAATTTGAAATATACAAAAAATTTACTAAACGTAAAATATACGAAGAAAATTAAGTATAAGATACCATAAAATAGATCGATTATAAAAAGAAAGCAAGTCCAAATGTTCAATATCTAACTTTTGGTTGGCAGTTTGAAGGAAAATAATTTGACCACACAGCTGAACCGCTGACATGAGTTGAACAAATTTTTCAAATTAAGTTTATAGGCCTATGTTTTAGGGTTTCAACCAACAATTTGGGAAATAGGTCTATTCACGACGGTGCTGAATAACTGCAAAATGCTTCGCACGCCATTCCGCATATTTTGAGTATCTTCAATACACAAAGCATTGCGTGCTTCGCACGTCATTCCGCATGTTGGAAGTACAGTATTTTCAATACACAAAGCATTGCGTGTTTCGCATGCCAACCGAGGTATTGGAAGTATCTTTAAGACACAATGCATTGCATGCATCACAAGCCAACCCCACAGTAGAATCCACCACATGGCTTTGAACCGGGTACTTTTATCGTATTTTACGTTTTGATCAATTTTGGAGGAACCAACCGAGCTATAAGGTCGCGTAAAAAAAATTTGGAAAACGGTTGACCCTAAAGGCCATCCATGTAACTTCCCGCTAAGTTTAATTACAACAAACACTATTTTTGGAAATTTTGAACTGCCATAACTTTTGAATGAATCAACCGATTTTTATGCGATTTGCGGCAATTGATGCAGTTTTTTAAGTCCATTGAAAGAATCAACAACAAAAATTTTTCAGATGAAAAGTTTTGGAGAAATTGAGGAAAAACACTTTTTTTTATTTTCTTTCGTTCACGATATCTCGCGAATGAATCAACCGATTTTTATGTGATTTGCGGAAACCGATGCAGTTTTTCGAGTCCATTGAAAGAATCGACAACAAAAATTTTTCTGGTGAAAAATTTCGGAGAAATTGAGAAAAAACTTTTTTTTATTTTCTTTTGTTCACGATATCTCACGAACGAATTAACCGATTTTGACCGGACTGGTAGCGATCGACGTCGCTTTTCAAGGTTAAAAGCTGATTATATTTTGGAATTGATCGGTAAAGCCGTTTAAAAGTTATTCCAAAAAAACCTGATTTGAAAAATTTTTATTTCTTAGTTTTTTCGAAATTTCTCATAACCTACCGGTCCGAATTACTTGAAATTTTCAGGAAATCTAAGTTTGATGGAACTCTTTAGAACACCGTTTGGTAGGATCCAATCGGTTAAGCCGTTCAAAAGTTATAAGCGGGTCACATACTTACATACACACACACACACACACACACACATACATACAGACAGGGTGACACCCTCTCGGGAGTGGTCAGGGAAGATTCCTAGGACCTCAAAACATCGAGATCTGATGAATACTCGATTTTCGAAAAACGGGGTGAAACCAATAACTTCCCGATTTTAGAAAATTTTCAATTTTCTTAGCGGGAAGTTAAAAATGTGCATAATAACATTATACATTTACATTTTTAGAGAAAACTCTACCAAAAAATTATTCTTGTAGGAAACATTTAAAAAAAGAGTTACTTCCCGGTCAAAAAATGTGCTTCCAGTTGTTGGATTTTTTTCGCTAACGAACTCATCCAAGCGACGTCGACAAGCAATGTGTGTGTCAAATTTGAACCAAATCGGACTTAAAATGCGGCCGCAGAGTGCGAACACATATAATTTACATATCAAATTTAATGAGATCCCAAAACGTGTTCTGGGGACCATGATCGGTGCTCATTTACTACTCCGATCTTAGGTCTTACCATAAGGGTCACTGCAATAGCTCATTTTTCCTATGGAAATTTGCTAATAAGAAGGAAAAGGTTAATAAAAAATGCTACTCATGAGTTAGGGTTGCCACTAAAATCAGTTCATTTGTATTTATATACCTGAATAAGTCACCAATGAATCAAAAGTGTTCAAATGAACTTGTAAATGTAAGCCTAATAACATTAATGTGAAAAAAGTTTACATTAAATAATTTTTACATTTCAAAAATTAAAAAAAAACATTATAAAGGTAAAGTTCGAATTACCTAATTTTAATTGAACAAACTACAATTTAAATATCAACCACACACTGGTTTCAAATGAACGATTTTATTCTGTCTCTTATTCAGTTCACGATATTTCGTTATAAATATAATTTCTAATACTTTTCGTACAGTTAAACTGACAATAACTTCATAATTCACATCTTCTTCCGGTGTTATCTTCATCTCTCCGTTAAGTTTTTTTTCGCCTACTACAACCTCGAAAATAAAAGTTTGTTCTTCTTCGGACTTGCTACAGTCTACATGTACTTTCTTACGAGACGGAATTAATGTACCTTTTTCAAATTTGACATCATTAACGCAATGGTTTACAATCTTAACATCAACCTGTTCTTCCGTGACTTCAAACGGATGAGTTAAAGGCAGCATTGGATCCAACGAGTCTGTATTTTTTACCTTTCCTTGAGATTTGTATTTTTTATGAGAGACTAAATACCCTGCTTGCCGAGCGGCCCCGTAAGCCAATACCTCATCCGGTGCAATACCGCTTAAAACTTCAGCATTACAAAACATTCCGCTAATCTGTGACTTCAATTTAGGTATTTTCATTAATCCACCGCATAAAATTACTTTACTAATAAGATCGATTCCTAAGCCAGTTTTTAGAAGTACATTATGTATCGGCTCAGAGTAGATGCTTAATAACGGCGTTAAATAAGTGTCTAATCTCGCTCGCGATACTGAATGTTTAAAATCTACTCCTTCATAAAGTGATTCCATAAAACAATCGGCGTTGTTTAAATTTGACAAAGAATGCAAACACGTCTCTGCTACTAGTTTAAGTTTACCCATCGACTTTGGACTCTCTGACGGGTCTAATTTGTATTTCTTATAAAATTCTTGAGCTAAGTAATTTGTAAGAGGTACTATCGGATGATTTGCTGCGATATTGTCTTGACAAGACGTTCCAAGAATATTTACTATACCGGAGTGTATACTCAACACTGTGGCTTCACAAGTCACTCCTCCCAAACGGTAAACCAAAACAAATTGTTCACCACAACCTTCATTCGTAACACTATCAGGACTTTTTTCTAAAAGTGAATACGCAAGGACAGGAGCAACAGGTTCCTTAACAATTTGTAAAATTTTCCAACCAGCATTTTCAACTGCGCCTTTTGTGTACTCAATGCTATCGGAGTCAAAGTAGGCAGGAACAAGTACTACACAGAAGACATCATCACTTTCACCAGCATGAACAGCAGATTTCGCTATGTCGTTAAGTTTCTTGTAGATCAATGTAGCGATCTGGGAAGGTGTATACTTTTCAGATTTCTCTCCGTCCGGTATTACATAACGACAATCACCATTCTGGTAATCGATTTCAACTCGAGATCTGTCACAAATGTTGCTTTTTTCGATTTCCGTCAGCGATGTGTTCATTAATTGTTTATTGTTCGTAACTGTACAGTTAAACTTTTGGACCAATAATGATTTGGACACACTTCCTACGAGCTTCTCGCCATTCATTATTGTTACAACAGCTGGGGTTACTCGATCTCCGATTTCATTAGATATTACTTCTATTTTTCCATCTTCTTTATAAACAGCTAGGCTTGCAGTTGAATTGCCTACGTGTACTCCAAAAACAGGTGGCTTCATCATCTGAAAATAAGCGATCCGTAACCTTTCAAGTGTCAAAACATAATTCTATATTCTACATTATAAAAAGAAACACTTACTATGTCTGTCTGTAACATTTAATTCAAAAAATTATTTATCCGATTTTGAAGAAAGTTTGACAAATGTGTTAGGACTAATCATTGCCGTTGAGTAATTTAGGTTATGTTTCATTGTGCTTTCTCAAAATAGGGCTGAACAGTAATTGAAAAAATAACACCATGTATTGGGTAGGCCTACTTATTATGACTTATGCTGACTAAACCGTTAAAAAGTTATAAACTAAAACAGTAAGCCAAAGAAATATTGGCTATAAAAATCAGCAAAAAAAGTCCTTGGTATATAGGTGTACCTGTTACACTAGTAACAAAAGTAATACAATACAAATTTGTAAAAAAACTGCTGATGGCTTTGTGTAGCCTACATTAGGGAAACAGATTTAAAAAAAAAAATATGCAGAAGAAACGTTGGCAATAAAAGATCTACAAAAATATCCATGACAACGTATAGCAAGCTATTGTGGTTTTCTTACAGTAAGCATTTTTATCTTACAGGTGGAATAACACAAAAGTCTGACTAAATTCATATAGGCTACCCCGGAGAGGCTAAAGTTACTTAATGAGTGACTATGGAAACAACTACATGTATTTACATAATTCTGAAACTAAATCTTTACTGTCTCTAAAAATGCAAATCAGAACTGCCATTAACAAATATATTAAACAAAATACACAAGAAATAAAACTTGAAAGAACTATTTCATGCTACTTAACATTCGTCCAATTTAAGCTACTAAATAAATCAAACTTACAGCAATGCCCAATGTTAAAGTCTAAAATTATTAGTTGAGCAAAATAAAAGGTTTGTTACTAGGTGAATTTACTTAATAAAAACATTAATTATATATATATTGTTTGAATTTATTTGGTTTGTGTTATATAGGCCCTATTGCTTTGGATAAATAGACACAGAAATATTTTAAGCCTACCTACAACTTAAACTCACGTCGCTTGCGTAACCTCCTCAAAAATTTGTTATTTCACAGATTGAGTACCTAAGCCTATTTTGTCTAAAGTTAACTTGTCACAGCTATATTTAAACTGTTTATATGACATTTATTGTATTATGTAAATCCTTGTACATCAAATCAATCATCCAATTTATGCATAATCTTTGCTAGAATATTAAGAATATCCTACTGTAAAAAATGATATCTAACAACTCAGTGTGAGATTTATACTGTGTCAAAAAAGATATTTTGTTACTGGTTGTGTTAGTATAGTTGAAGTTGTAAACAAAATTACTGAATATTAACTATTATGAGAACAAGAGAAAGTAAACCCGAAAAATACAAATTCATTGTAGTTAATGATCAGTCATTTTCACTTTTACTTCAAGTACTGTTATAGCTTACTAACAATAACAACTTTAGGCATAGGCCTACTAACTAAATATTGCTAAATCAGTCCCGAAACATTACTATTTTACTGACACATATTCTCATGCGAGTGATGTGAGGTGACAACAGTGTAATTCTAGTGGATTGAAATACCGTACTAGTAAAAACAATATCCCACACTTTTAGTCAATGACGTTAGATGACGTATGGTGAAACAGCTGTTGACAAAAATATTGTTGTTTTTTGTGAATCTTAGGAGTTTTTATTTATCATCATTTAAAAGCAGCTTTTTATTGTAATAATAATCTTGGTTTGTAAGCTATTAGTTAATAATAATGATAAGACAGTCTAATTTTGTAATAGTAGTGTTTACAAAATTAATTGTAAGCCTAATTGTAAATATAGGCCTACAGGTCAAACAGCTGAAGATCCGTTAAAATGAGATTAGAAACACTTACATATTTTTGAAAGCATGGTAAAACAGGTTCAAAATTTCCTAACCACTTATTAGATTCAGGCCATACTTTTAATCCCATTGGTAATGTTAAATAAAGTCTTACATATTGAACAAAAAAGTAAAAAATTAAATAGTTTTGAAATTTAAAATACACCCACTCACGCACACAAACAGACAGGATATATAAATGAAATATAAGACATTTTTCAATATTATTCAATATATTTATCTTCAATATATGGCGCTGCAAGACAGTAGTGTCGTCGAAATGAATCAGTGTATGTATATATTGTGGATTCGGTGACCCTACTGTCGATTAATCGATAGTTCTTAAAAATTTGTTCTTACTTTTCAGCGTGACGCGGTTTTTCGACCAACATCCCATCCCAAAGTGTCTAACGGGCGCAAAGAAGTATAACTTCCGATAGTTCTTAAAAATTTGTTCTTACTTTTCAGCGTGACGCGGTTTCTCGACCAACATCCCATCCCAAAGTGTCTAACGGGCGCAAAGAAGTATAACTTCAAAAATAAACTGATCTGTTCTCAATTGCCATGTTTCTAACCTAAATGAACAGGTACATAACCTATCCCCTTTGTTGAAACCCGCATTTACACAACTGGTCAGTTCATAGTCTTATCACAGGTACTCCATTGGTTAGCCCCTTCCCTTGCTATTCCACCCTACCCACATAACCTAGATGTTGATTTAAGTTGTTTTTGTATATTTGATTTTTTTAGTTGTCTGATAATCCTTAACAGCGAAACAGCTGTAACAAATTTATTGTTGTTTTTTGTGAAATTTGTGTATAAGTTTTAATGTTTACTATATTTATGAAAAGTTAGCATAGCGAAATTTGAATAGGCCTATCTATATACCACACTAGAAAGAGCATGAAGCTAAACTTTGTGGTTAGTATTAATTAGACCTGTACTATACATTAGCCTAATATAAAATGTATTTTGGCATACATTTACAATACACCTCTCTGTAAAAATATAATCACAGAAAATAAAGAAGTGCCTGACTGAATGTTGAATTGTAAGTTCAAGCTGGGTATTCCCAGCTTTATACATATTTGTAAGCTTTATTTTTCTTTATAGGTAATTTTTGTGAGAATTGCGTTCCGTGCTTTTATTTTATTTTTAAATATAAGTAATATGTTTTCAGTAGTTTTATTAACTGGAAATAGCAAAAAATACAAATTTAATAAATAGTAGGCCTAAACTATTTCAACTGGAGACATAAAAATGAATAAATTTAATGTATAGGTACATATTTTTCAACTTGTATAAAATAAAAATACATTTTAAATAAGTGATGTGTATAGCTTTAAGAATTAATTGGAACTACTAACCATGTCGTGTATGATGTTGCACGTGGTAATACATTGCATTAGCCTATTTGTTTAGTGGGTTATGAAGTAGATTAAACATTATGATTACGTTTTAGACTGTTTTCTTTCTTATAGGTTAGCACCTCTGCCGCAATACAATGAGTAGCCTAGTTGTAGCCTAAATTTTACCTTAATTTTATATAGGCCCTAACATTTGAATATATTTGAGGTAAATTAAGTTAGCAATAGGCTAAATTATTTTCAGAAGAACTTACATTAATAAGCTAACTAAACAAATCTGGTTTTAAAAGTAATACGAACCTGCCATTCCTATTCATTAACTTAATAATATAAATCAAAAACTTTTAATACTTGACAACTGTTTTGGATTTTGGTAGGCTATGCTAAATTGCATGATTTAAAACTCCTTTCTACTCTAAAAAGAAACCTAAATAATATACAATTCCTAAAAACATGCCTTTATACCTTAAAACTACATATTTTTGAGTCATCATCTTGGCTTTTTAAAATTTAACATAGGTCTATTACCAGCAATTTAACCTATTACACTTTCACTCAAAAATGTAGGCCTATTATTTATTTAACTGTAGAAGTACAAAAACACTCTAAAAAAGTTTTAGGAATAGCGCAATAAGTATGGCAATCATGTTTATTTACATTTGCATACATGTGCAATTTGAATTCATTGAAATGATGCATATATTGTGTATATAGGCCTAATATTTCCTGAGTTAAAAAGTTGTGAATTAAGTTTATCTGTTTTATTTTCTGTTTATAATTAATAACTTCATATTTTGTAAATTATATTTTCCGTTTTATTTATTTAAGACATTTAGGTGTAGAATTTTAAAAATAAGACATTAAATATTACAGCATTTTCTTGCGTATATGTTGGCACCTCTGCTGCAATAGGCCTGTGGCTAGGGGTCATAGTAGGCCTATCACCACCTGAACGACAGAATTCATCTTAATGTCTAGTTTGACTGCAGCAAAACTTTGCTCACCACACAAATGAGGTAAATTATTATTTCTTTCTAATAGGTTACAAATTTAAATGTTTTGCAAACCGGAATTGCAACCCCTAAAAAAAATAGCTTGAAATTGGCTATTAACTTACATTGCTCTAGTCACAGTAGATAGGCTATGTTTCCAGTTTGTAATCATATATATAGGCTAGGCCTATAACTTTGTGACACGTCTTGGGTGTAAATTTACTATACGACCCTCGGCTGAATTTTTGTAGATGATGATCTTGTCTTACATTTTACTGCTAAATGAATACAGGTAGGGGCGCAACTTTACTATTCGACTCTAGGCTACCCTATGGCAACAGAAATGCAAAAATAATAATAAAAAAGTACCTAAAAGGTTCTAACCTAACCTATTTTATCACAGTATGTTTACCTGTATTCAACATTTAACAGTAGAATGTAATTTAACATTGTTGTCTGCAAAAATATTAGGCTAGAGTCGAATAGTAAAGTTGCGCCCAGGTAGGCTTAAACAGACTGTGACTAAAGACTATGTATAAGTTAAAACTTCAGGCTTTTTTTATTCTTGCATTTCTGTTGGCGTTGGGTCGTATAGTAAATTTGCGCCCTTTCTTAGTTTTCTAAAAAAAGATCTTCAGCTTATGCTATGTTTCTCAAAATTACATGTTAGTAGCACACCTCCTTACTTTCAAACAAATCTGGCACTTGCTCATAATACGCCTAAGCCCTATTTAGGCTAATTTTGTATTTTATTGGATGTTCTGCAATACTTGTTTTCAATTGTTAAAATCTGTCTTCAAACTTAGCAGTGGTTGGCTATGACATACTAAGTAATAGGGTTATTTTATACCTAATGAAATCATTTTTATACCTAGCCTAATGGTTAAGTTCAGCTTCTAGTAAAAACACAGACAATAATAATTTAGTTCAGCAATCTAGGACTAATGCCTTAAATCACTACAAAAATGTCATACTTAATGTTTAACCATTCTCTAATAATATATGTTTTGTAACAAAAGCAGGAAGATAGGCTAACATGTTTGCCGTAAGCTCCTGACTAACTTCGTATAGATTGTTTAGTTTCTATCAAACTGAATGACAATAAGAATTTATATAAACTGTATGCAACTAACTAACCTTGTTATTTTCTACTTTTTGAAGGCTTCAAGAACTCCTATTTCCACACGGACTAGCGAAAGTGAACTAATAAAAAAGCTATGAATAAGAATAGGCCTAAGTTTAACTAGTTAACAATGGCGATTGGCGATGGCAAATAATATGTAATTGGATTGGAATAGCTATAGGGCTCAAGGGCTGTAGGCTGTAGTGGCTGCACCAGCTGCAGTACCTCCAAAATGAGATCAATGATCACTGTCAACCAGAGATAATGCTGTCACACTAAACACAGATTGTAATTGTAAATATTGTGAAAAATTTAAGTACAGTAATAATTTAAATGTAGCTACTTTTCTTTCAGATAGACTACAACAAAAACTTTCTCTAAGTTAAATCAATAAAAACTGCCACTAAATTAGAATTATTAGGTATGTATTCTAAAACACCAATTCAGAGATTAAAAATTTAAGTATTCCTATTGTTACTAATCGTGGTTACACCACTTACACCCAGAGATAATAATACATGCAATGAAAATATTTCACCAATTTATTTTCTGGAAAAAAAAACATTTTATGCGATGTATCATTTGAAATAGGCTTGAATTCAACATTATTTTTAGGAAACCTTCCTGGGCCGTCCCAGTGATGGATCATAGTCAACGTTTACACTTCTGATATAGAAAACTCGATATTGTATTACGGTACGTATATACCCTGAGTTTATTCTATATATGTAAGGATATAAGAAACTTAAGTTCGCTATTTCAAATACGATTAAGATTATAATATAACCTTGTTTTTATATTATAGTCAAAGATTTCCAAAGGATATGACGTAATATTATGGGTAATATGTATGTGTGGCTATGAGTACAGTACCTTTGATTATCTAAGATGTAAGGTCTATAATCAATGGTAGTATCCTTCAGTCCGTAATATAATCTTTGTGTTATTATATAATACATTATTAGTATTTATGTATTATTGTCTTTCTTAGATTTAATTAATATTGTATTTACTAGGTTAATACTATCATGTTGGTCATTGTGTAAGATTAGCCAAATCAGCTGTACGATTGGTTCTGTTTTAGTTCACTAAAAGCGCTGCTTGTGTGCTTGGGATTTGGGATTGTTACTAATAAGTAATAAAATTATATCAAAGGGCTAGTCCTCGTTTTAGTTTTGTGTATTGCTCGTTTTATATAGATTTTGTTTCTACATGGTTCTTAATTTGGCACACCATTTTTTCTACACAATTTAAAAAATCTATTAAGGTATGTATATTATATGAGTAAATTTTTATTTATTAGAAACCTTTTAGATTAATCATATTATTGTTTAATTTTCATAACATGTTTCCTTCTGATGCACGCCATCAGTGTCGTACACCACACCATATTTTTTAATGCAAAGGTTTTTAATTAAATTATTCGGTTTTTAAAGTAATTGTTGGTTGACTACTATCAATATATATCAGTCGCATTTGATAAGAGTAGTTAATAATTGTTTTGTGATGCTATAGGCTTACAAGTTAATTTGGCCTAACATTGAGATTTAATTCCTAGCCTAAAACATCTTTAATCAACAAAATTGAAGCCTAGTTGATTTTATTGCACATCGGTTTTCATTACACATGCAATAAGGTAGGCTATACCTTTTAATAAAGTTCATATTTGTTCTGAAGCTTTAAGATTTTTACCATTAGCCTAGCATGGCTTGGCTACACAACCATTTCAACATATTGCCAGATAAAATTTGAC
>JAGFPH010001040.1:147711-173550 GCA_018207615.1 Philaenus spumarius
TTTTAATGACACCTGAAAACGTGTTTTGGGGACCATGATCAGTGCTCACTTACTACACCCAAAAAATTAATACTGTATTGCATTGTCATCGGTCCTTGTTCTTCATATATACTATACGCAAGGATATATATATATAGAAGTTTTCACTTCAATAAAAGTATTCCGCTAAGTTAAATTACGGACAAAAAGTCACTCTCAACGTCTAATTCAGTAGAGCGTCGATTATCTGAACGCAGAAATGTACTGTAAATAAATAAGTACATTACAGTACTACACGTAATAATTCCGAATTTAAAGTTTTTACTTGCATAATCAGCCGAGTTGTAAACGTCAGGGAGTTTGTGCGCTCAACGGAACAGCGGTCGCTGTTGAGTCAGCCGAACGCTGCTGTCAGTCGTTACTCGTTAGTGAGTTCACACTTCACAGTGAATACCCGAACAAATTGGTTATCAGAAGTCCCTCTGTCCCAATTTGTTTCTAAAAATCGGCGCTCTTCTGTATTAACTAATGCGGTAACTAAAACAAAATGAATAAAACTCTGCACTAAAACTGAATACTGTACGTATTTACACACAGCGTTATTAACTTGATATTACTTTGTTCTAACAAGTTGTTCAGACTTCGGCGGGACTAAACTGACGCCGTCGAATGAAATTTTCGATGATTGAAGTTCCGATTATTTCTGAACTCATCCGAATTGAACGTTCTGAAACAAAACATATAATATTCCGAGCGTTAACGCAATCCTAGTCAATCGTAAAAAAATATTATGCCTAATCAGATTCCGAATAATTTTATTTGACACTTTTTCTTGCGTAATTATTTTAATCATTTATTATTATTATTTTTTAACTTTTATGAATAATAAAGGGATTATTGATTGTTATAATCACTGATAGTAAAAAAATAATAATTTAGGCATAAATATTAATTTACAAAGGCTACATTATCTGATGAAATGAGTGCATCAAACCGGCATTCAGGTCCACCATCGCTACACGATCGAGCTAAATTGCAACGTATGTCGCGTTCAGATAAACTAACGCGAAGAGTTTAGTTTTATAATAACCGAAAATGTGTGAATATTCTTTTTTTCTCTTTTGTTTTGTACCACTATAAAGGGGTCGTTTCAATTGCCGAATTCACGTCAATATTCGACATCAATCGGGTCCGGTTCCAGAACCGACTTTTTAGCTCATCGGTTCTAGGTACCGATTCCGCGAAGAACCGGCGGAACCGGTATCGGGAACCGACCCATCCCTAATTGTGACAGTATTTCAAAATCAGTAATTTTGGCACAAGTACTGTATCTGACTGCAATATCTGTATTTATTTGAGGAAATAGCTAAACAAATAAGCATGCCTTTATTTTTTGTAAATCCGTTATTTATTTTATTATATTGTAGTACAGCAGTAAACTTGTATTGCCCCTAAACAAAATTGCTTCTTTATTATCTCTTGTTTTACTTATAATAAGATCATTTTATTTTTAAAACGTTCTTTAGAAACCATTTTTAACTACAAATTAACAAAATACTACAATAAAAATACTGTACACAAATAGTAATAACTTTTAAAACATAACTCATATGAGGTCTGTTCAAAAAGTATCAGACTTTATTTTTTTACGTGCAGAAAACTGAAGGTGGGGAGACATGTTTCAGCACAGACATGTCCAAACATGTTAGGAATACGCTGATATTTTAAGCCGATATGTTACGTCATTCATATTTGAACACGTCTTGAAAAGAGTTGTCTAGAGACTCGTCGGAGTTTTAATTTTTTTAAATGACGCAACAGGTCGATCAGCGGTATTGCATTCAATTTTTTTACAATCTTGGTGATAATCAAGCAGAAACCATTTGAAAAGTTCGATAAGCTTTTGGGAAGGATGCCATAAGTGCCACACAAATTAAAGAGTGGTTGCACATCTGTCGATAGTGAACCACGATCTGGTAGGTCTTCCAGCAAAAACGACTTGAAGCTTTGGTGCTGGAAGATCGACGTATAACCGTGCGAGAATTGGCAGAAGAAGTGGGAATAAGTGTTGGAAGCGCTCACTCCATCCTAACTGAAGATTAACTCATGAGAAGGGTAGCCGCCAAATTCGTGCCAAAGCTGTTGACATGAGAAAAAAAAGAACTTTGTTTGGAAATTGCATGGAAAAAGACATGTTAGGCTGCGCAAATAGGGACAACAATTTCTATAATGCAGTCCTTGCAGTATTCGACATCCCCCCCGACCGATGAAAGCTCGGCAGGTGCGTAGCAATGTCAAGACCATGTTGACTGTTTTCTTTGACTGTCGAGGTGTTGTACATTACGAATACTCTCCTCAAGGGCCAACAATCACCAAAGAATACCATCAAGAGGTCCTCCGACATCTCCGTGATGCTGTGCGGCATAAGCGACCAGAGTTGTGGTTAGCAGGAACTTGGCAGCTTCATTAAGACAACGTGCCAGCACATTCATCGCATCTTATTCAACATTTTTTGGCAAAACATGAAGTTGCGGTGGTTCGGCAGCCTCCCTATTCACCCTGCGACTTCTGGGATGTTTCCTAGATTGAAAATGCCATTGAAAGAGCACCGATTTGGATCGAGAGGAAATAATACAGAATGCGACGAGCCGACTGAACGCGATTCCAAAAGAAGCCTTCCAGAAATGCATCCAACAGTGGCAACACCGGTGGGAAAAGTGCATGGAGTCTGGGGGGGGGATTGTTTCAAAGGGGACTAGTGTAATTTTTGTATATCTAAAAAAAATAATTCTTTATTCGAAGAAGTCGGATACTTTTTGAACAGACCTCATATATAAAGCGCTCAGAACAATGTATAAATGCAAAGATATACTTTAAAAATATTCACTACAGAATCAAAACAAGTTTCATTCGCAACTGGATCCAACAGCAAACTAATTATGTAAACGAAACAATACTATCAAACTGTCATTTATTATGTAAACATTTTGTATTAGTAAAGTTTAAATGCATTAACTAATGTAACACAAACATTTTGTATTAGTAAAGTTTAAATGCATTAACTAATGTAACACAAACATTTTGTATTAGTAAAGTTTATAAGTATTAACTAATGTATCACAAACATTTTGTATTAGTAAAGTTTATATGCATTAACTAATGTATCACAAACATTTTGTATTAGTAAAGTTTAAATGCATTAACTAAAGTATCACAAACATTTTGTATTAGTAAAGTTTAAATACATAAAGTAATGTAACACAAACATTTTGTATTAGTAAAGTTTAAATGCATTAACTAATGTAACACAAACATTTTGTATTAGTAAAGTTTAAATACATTAATTAATGTAACACAAACATTTTGTATTAGTAAAGTTTAAATGCATTATTAACTAATGTAACCACAGAATATTGAACAGAATAGACGCGGCATAGGGTTAGAGGATGTCAGTCGACTCCCGTTCTCCAACCCCCACTCCCTTGCTCTCAATAACACATCCTTCCGCAATTTAACACACTTAACCTACGCTTTCCACATTACATCAGCAGTCTCCACGTGTGTTTATGTTACTCCTTGTTTAGTCTTTGTTATTGAAGTTTCTTTTTTTGTGTTTTGTTATTTTTTATGTTATAATGCCTTGTTGTGAGCCCTTTGGTTGTAGCGTGAGGGAAGCGGATAAAACAGTAAGCCCTCCGATAACTTTTCATCAGTATACTAATATTATAAAGAGGTAAAATTTGTTTGTTTGTATGTAGGGGATAAGCTCTGGAACTACTAAACCGATTAAAAAAATAGTTTTACTAATAAAAAGCTACACTATCCCTGAGTAAACATAGGCTAGATTTCATTTTGATAAAAGCCTTTTTTATTTCAATATTTGTCAATTTAGACGGAAAAAATCTTAGGTTAGACCTAGACTGATGAATGATCACATGTATTTACATTTATTACCATAGCAACCAATTAAATAAAATAACAGAAAAAACATCTGATTCAAACTGTGAAGCAATTATTTAAATTTCGAACTTTTAGGTTAGGTTTTTATTAAAGTGTAGACCTGAGCCTTGCTGGTTCTTTTAACCTGTATTATAACTGCTGTTATAAAATATACAAAATAATTTGATTTGAATATCATTGTTTACTATCTTAGCTTTGGGGTTATTATTAATAATATTATAAAGAGGTAAAATTCTTTTGTTTATTTGTTTGTAGGGGATAATCTCTGGAACTACTGAACCGATTGAAAAAATAGTTTTAATAATAAAAAGCTACACTATCCTTGAGTAACATAGGCTAGAATTAATTTTGATTTAAGGGTTAAAACCACCCTTAAAACAATACAAATTAATTGTTATATTTTCCTTAAACAGTTAGTGAGCTGAAAATTTATACATTTATATTTTACAACATACATAAAAATATTATCATAAATTGACAGTTTGTCGCGTGCTGCTAAGGGGTGAAAATGTAGTACAAATTTTGACTGTTATACTTTCCTTAACACTAGAGAATAAACCCTTAATTAAATTAAGGAATTTTAAAATAAGAAATCACTATGTGACATCCTAATTAAAATAAATAAGACATACTAGAATTTAATAGTAGTACCTATTTATATAAAATAACCTGTTTGCATTTGCTTTGTCGCGAGTCACCGCGGAGTTTGGCGATCAAAGCGAGCAGGGGGTAAAACATCTAGTTTTAAATAATATTATTACATTCACTAGTACTCTTTTCGATTTAGTATTTGCAATTCTTTTATTCGATAGTACGCTTTAATCTTCTAAATACACTCACTTCCCTTGTTTTACTTATGTTAGGTTTTTTTATAAATTTTTAAAAGTTTAATAATTTTTAATAATAATACAATTTTTTATAAGTTTGCTTTTAATACGTTTCTAATATTTATTTAACTTAAACTTTCACACGGTGGACTATGGTTTAAATGAGTTATTTACAACACTGTTATTGTTGAAACCTTGGTTTAATATAAAATAAAGATAATATCAAAATCGTAATAAATGTGTTTTATTTATTTTGTTCATTGTTAGAATATTAATACGTTTCACAACATTCAGAATTCATTAAAACAATTATTAATGTAATTGCATTAAGTAGGTCTAACTGACTAACTATTTGGGCTTAAATTACCCTTGTAAGCTTCATTTGCACAAAGAAACACATTCCACAAAACTCTTTACAAAACCGTTACAATTCATCAGAAAAGGGTAATTGAGAAAGCTCTTGTGGAGAAACTAAGAGGGCAAAGAGTGGGGAAACAGCTACGAGGTTTGACTCACATCACTCCACCCCGCCCGGCCATTGGTGCCGGTTCTACTATATTACATGTTCTGTGAATGTAACACACACATTTTGTAAAGTTTATATGCATTAACTAAAATGTCTCACAAACATTTTGTTTCAGGTACTGGACCGACTGCTCCTGTATTTACGTGTAGTACATTCTGTAGATTACTACAACCACTGTGAATATCCTAACGAAGATGAAATGCCTAATAGATGTGGTATCATGCATGCACGAGGATCCATGCCTACATCCAAGGTAATGGTTAATTCTAATCTGTAATAACTTAATAAACAAGTTGTATAAATCTTGCAGGGAAAGCAGAATTTGTATTTGATTAAAATGTTCTAAAGAATTAAAGTCAAACTTGGATGATTCGAAGTTGAAGGGACCGAAAAATACCAATTTCTTTAACATGAAAACAGGTGAAATGAAAAAGACTTTTATTGTTATACAATTAAGTTAAATAGAGACAAAAACGCTTGAAACCAAATTGGAATGAAAGGTGGTTTTGTTTCCTTCGTGTTTTCATCTGTTTTGCGGAAAGGAAGTTACCGCAACAAGCATCCGGTGAAAAGGGTACCGTGTCCGTCAGAAAGAAGGGAGGATTAGATACAACAGCAAGGCACTAGTAGTGATGTTGCCAGTTGCGTTCATCCGTTTTCGTTATCTCGAACAAATTTTATTTTTTCTCGGTCTTTTTTCAAGACGATTCAGTACTAACGGGCAGACTGTGGGATGATAAAACGGACAGTTTGAATAACCTACCCCTTCCCTTCAGTTTTTAGAAGAAAATCAGAATCGTAACCAACAGAAGGGAAAAACGGATGGTGTAAACCTACACTAAGGCGAGGTCAAGAGCATTTACCGCGTCTACGTGTGATATGAGTTCAGTTTGAGTGTTCACCTCCTCCTTGCTTTCCTCCGAGCCGATCAACTCTATATAGAACTGACACTAGCAGATGTGCACACACTTAATTTACGCCTTAACCTTATTGTTATATAAGAATAATCGTACCAAAAATTTTAATTATCCAAATAAAATTTGAATTAAACACGATTTTTTACCATTGTTTTAATGCAGAATTCTAGAGACTGGACAAAAAATTTGAATTATCCAAAATTTTGAATTACAGAAGTTCGAATTATCCAGGTTTGACTGTATTAAGACTACATAGTCCATGTTACCCAGATGACAGTACTTAAAAGTAAATTTTTTTATCAAAATTGATTAAGCAGTTTGTTCATAAATAACGGTGATAAAGGTGATAGAAACAAAAAATATTGATGTGCGCTTATATATGTGTTGATGGTTGAGGTGACGGGACAGGAAATCCAAGAGTACTGCCGAGGGTTCCAACAGAAGATATCATGCCTCATGAACTCAGGCGGGCCCATCGAAGGATCAGAATTAGGCGCACTGGGAGCTAAAGATTCTGAAACCGAGGTTGAGAAGTTTGTTGCGGCAAATACACAAGAACTCGCTAAGGACAAGTGGTTGTGTCCTTTGTCTGGGAAGAAGTTCAAGGGCCCTGAGTTTGTACGAAAACACATCTTCAACAAGCATGCTGAGAAAATTGAAGAAGTTAAAAAAGAGGTTAGTATTTTATAGTTAATAGAGCTAAAATAACCATAATAACCATAGAGTTTTCACCATAATGTTCGTCAAACTTAAAGATTAATAAATTTGTTGTAGCTTTGTTTAAATCATGCTTTTCATCTACTTACATTTAACAGGCTGACAGCTATGTTTTCTGTTTGTTTATTGTCTCTGGACGTTATGTATCTATACAGGGTGTCTAGCAACAGGGAAAATAGGGAAAACCTGGAAAAGTCAGGGAATTTGACTTTTCTGGAAAAATCAGGGAAAAGTCAGGGAATGTTGATTAAGGTCAGGGAAAAATTACATTTCTAAAGAAAATAGTTAAAAATAACTACAGTAGAGCCCCTATTATCCGCGAGCGGATGAACCGCGGTGCGGATTATCCGCGAGAGCCACGAATTTTTTTTATTAATTACGACTGCACACAACCGAAGTCTAAAGTCTAGAGAATTCACACGCTTTACGTTAAAGTATCACAGTATCTATCCCCTCTGTCAAATTCACTGACCTTCCCCTCCTTCCCCTCTACATACAGACCGCCCCCCTTCTCTCGGCCTGTAGCTGTGGCAGTTGTTAGTAAGCGTGCTTAGTGATCAGTCGTGTTTTATATTTCTTTGTCAGCGCTTTAGTGTTTCATTAGTTTAAATTAAATTTAGTGTTAAATTTAGTTAAGTGTTTGGTTAAGTTTAGTGTTTCATTAGTTCCTGAAATTAATAATGGCTGAAAAACGAAAGAAAGTTGTGTTAACCATTGCACAAAAACTTGAGTTGATTTCTAAAATAGAAAATGGCGCTTCGAGGAAGCAGATGTGTTTAAATTACGGGATCGGGGAAACAACAGTGCGAGACGTTTTAAAGCAAAAAGACAAACTGTTGGCCTTTGCATCAGTGTCGGACAGTGTTTCTGGGATGAAAAAAAGAAAAACAATGAAGACATCCACCTATAATGAACTTGATTCGGCATTAACTGAATGGTTAGCTCAGGTGCGAAGTGAGGGCACCCCCGTGTCTGGTCCTACCATTGCAGCTAAAGCAAAAATCTTTTTTGATTTGTTAGGCCTGGAAGGAAATTTTGATGCGTCGTCCGGTTGGTTACATCGTTTTAAGAAACGTCATGGAATTAGAGAGATCGGTCTACACGGAGAGAAGCTGAGTGGTGATAAAGAAGCAGCTGATGATTTTCAACGTGATTTTGAAGAGTTTGTGTTGTCTGAAGATCTGTCATATGAACAAATTTATAACGCTGATGAATCAGGGCTTTTTTGGAAGTGTCTTCCCACTCGTACTTTAGCATTTGAAAGTGAACAGAAAGCGTCAGGTCACAAAAGTAGCAAGGAAAGAATTACAATTATGCCATGCAGCAACGCTGCAGGTAGTCACAAACTTAGGCTTCTTGCAATTGGTAAATCTAAGAAACCGAGGTCTTTTAAGGGGTCAAGAGCAGAAAATTTACCAGTTGACTATTTCAACCAAAAAAAAGGTTGGATGAACCAGCAGATATTTCAAGAATGGTTTGAAAAGATTTTTGTGCCTCAAGTACGTAAACATCTTGACTCAAAAAATTTGCCAAAGAAAGCCGTTTTGTTAATTGACAACGCGCCTTCACACCCAACTACAAGTGTGCTTAAATCTTCTGACGGGCAAATTTTTGCACATTTTTTGCCTCCAAATGTAACTGCGCTGATACAACCTATGGACCAGGGAGTCATTGCAACAATGAAGAGAACATACAGAACAAAGTTGTTACTGTCAAAAATCGAAGAAGGCTGCGATTTCAAAGAATTTTGGAAAAATTATACAATTTTGGATAGCATTTATGATATTGCTTCTGCATGGGATTACGTCAAACCCTCAACCCTTGTTAAATCATGGAGAAAACTCTTTCCGAGTATCGAAACAAATGTCAACCAAACCATTTGTGAAGAAGAAAATGAAGTCATGCCGTCCGCTACACTTGTTGACCTATTGATATCCGTTCCGGGAGGTGAGAATGTCGACGAAGAAAACATAGAAGAGTGGCTGGAATGCGACGCAAGTGTGCCGGGGTTTGAACGACTGACTGACGTAGAGATAACAAACAAAGCAATGGGATTGAACGAGAACGAAGAACAAAGTGAAAGCTCAGAAGATGAGGCGCCTGCGAGGATGACACACGAAACTGCTTTGCAGCACGTAGACGGATTGCTTCAATATTTAGAAGAACAAGATGACGACGCACAACTAGCAGAAAAACTTATGTTAAGGAAAGTACAATCTAGAATAAAGAAAAGGTGTTTCCAAAGCAAGAAGCAAAAGCGAGTGACTGATTTTTTTAAAAATGCGTAACTGAAACTTTTTGTTAACAGTACAGTACTGTACTTATATTGTTTTTTGTTCTTTATTTTAGTGATTTAGATGTAGAGCAAAGGTTTCTTCTGTACTGTACATATTTTAAAAGTTTTACATGTCATGTTTTTTGTACAATAAAACATAGTTTTTATGTTGAAATATTTTTTTTGTGTTTTCACCTCACTTTTAGTCTTTTTTCGGGTTATCCGCGATTTTCGCTATCCGCGGTGCCCTTGCCACCCAATTCCGCGGATAATCGGGGCTCTACTGTATTTAAAATCATAGATTAATACAATTTTTAATTGAGAAAATAAACATTAAAGATAAGATGAACGTCTAAATTAATCAATAAGAAAACTACGTATTCTGATATGTAAAAACAATTATCGGCAAGTTAAGCGAGTGATTATGGCAGCTTGTTCCAATGCACTTGCCTTGATATGACTTTGAAACCTTTTTCTAACGTGCTATTTCTAAAAATGTTAGTTTTATTATTCAATGTTTTCGAATTTGGGTATCTTCGTATCAATTAATTAAATATTCAATGCAAATCTGTACTGGTAGCTGGATTACAAAAACCAATTACTGTAGTTATTTTTGTTGTTGTTATAATGTAATAATATATAATTTGTGTAATGCATTGTTTAATTCAATATTTATAGTCATAAATGCGTAATTTGCAACTGCTGGTTCTTGGTACAATAACATAGATAGTATTAAATATTGAACTGTTATAATATTACCGTGTTTAATTAAATATTTAATTAATTCCCTAAAAATTTATTTGCTCACCAATATAATTTGATTAATTTACTAAAATTAAATTAGCATGGTTTTGCTTGTGCTTTTTCTAAAATTGGTCAGGGAAAAAGTTATTTAGTCAGGGAAATGTCAGGGAAAAGTCAGGGAATTTCAAAAGGTCATATCACTAGACACCCTGCTATAGTTCCTAAAAAATAGATTTGCTTCTTTTTTTAGGTACTCCTTTTAAAAACAAATACAGTACAACTAGTCATATCTAAACCTTCTTTAAGGTTATTTAAACTCATTTTTGAGTATAAGTATCCAAGTCACATAGATAATACAATTATGGTACTTACTTCCGTCTTGTGACTTATTGTAGCTTTTTTTAAAAGTTACGCGTTTCGGAACTATGTTCCATCTTCAGATAATCACTCTTGAGAGATCGTTAGCACATTAAAACACTAAAAACACACAAACATACATATAAATTAAATACGAACAAAAATACTCGGTGGGTGTACACCAACGGTTTCAACGGTTCCCGGACTACTGATAAGCGATGGCTTGACCAGTATTGTCCAATGTCTTATCTCCCAACGTCATCGCAGTGTCATACAATAAGTTGGAACGGAAATTAAGTTTCTCATTTAGTAAATCATTTCCGTTTTCTTTAAAAGCTTTATAAATTTCGTATTCTTCCACAGCATCCATGTATTTGCCCTTACTACATATGTGTAAAGGATGGAAATTAACGTCAAAACTGTTGAATACGTGATTATTTTCTATTAGGTGACGTGCATAACTAGACTTTAAGTTGTAAATATTGCTGGTCGGAAGGTGCTCTTTGAATCTAGTTTTAAAGTTTCTGCCTGTTTGTCCTATATACTGGCTTTTGCAATCACTACAAGATATTCTATAAACACCTGTTAACGTTTCAACAGTTGTAGGTGTCTTTGGTCGCAGTATATTACCTATATTGTGCTTTGTTTTGAAAGCCAGTGTTATATTCAACTTGTTGGAGATATTACTTATAATTTCTGGGAAAAGGCTTCCGTATTCCATAGAAACAAAAGTTCTTTTTACTTTTTCTTTTTTAGGTGTTTTTAGTTTATGTAGCTGCCTATACATTATTTTGTTTATCATCGAAACTTTGTAACCATTCGCCCTCGCTATGAATTTGATGGTATTTAATTCTTCTTTGAACGCGTCTGTGTCCATAGGAATAGTTAACAATCTGTGAATGAAACTATAATAAGCTGACATTTTTTGTGATGTAGGGTGATGAGAGTCTGAATGTATAGTAATATCTGTTGTAGTGGGTTTTCTATATACTTTATATTTAAATGTGTTTTCCAGTTTTTCTATAGTTAAGTCCAAAAAGTTCAGTTTGTTCTCTTCTTGCGTTTCGAGAGTGAACTGTATAGCTTTATTAATGCTGTTTAGGTACATTTTAAGGTTATCTATTTGTCGTAAAGATCCATTGAATATGATAAAGGTGTCGTCAACATATCTTTTGTATAATACTATTTGATGGTAGAATTTATTTATATCAGATAACAGATACTTGTTCTCAAAATGGTTTAAAAATATATCAGCTAGCAATCCTGAAAGTGGAGATCCCATCGCTAGGCCTTCCTCTTGGATGAAGTATCTGCCATTAAAAGAAAAATAATTTTGTTTAAGTACAACTTCTAATAAGTTAATCAATTCACCTATGGCTGTAGACTTCATTATTTTACTTTCTGAAAGAATATCACCCAATATGGCGACTGTTTCTGTGACCGGCACGTTAGTGTACAAGTTCACAACGTCAAACGAGGCTATCTTATAACTTGGTAATAATCTTATTTCATCTATTTGGTTAATAAAATCTGCACTATTTCTTACACTATGGTTGTTTTCGATAAGAATGTTATTCTTTATTACAGCAGATAATTTTTTGGCTATATTATAACATGGTGCTTGGGTGAAATTAATTAAAATCTGACACACCGATTAGGCCTTTGATACAAGCACCGAAATGGCTTGCAGAAAGTTAACTCAGCAGGTTTGTAAGATCTCCAACTTCCCAAAGTATAAAATAATATAGAATAGGACCATAAGTCAATTTTAGAAAGAGAGCACTTTTATTTTTGAATTTAACTTAATTTATATTACAAATATTTTTTAGAAAGAGAGCTTAATAATTAGAAGTATTTTAACGTAAAGGAAATAAACATAAAAGGGCAGACAATTTTAAATTACATTTCAGTAAAATAAAATTTTTAAAATCAATTATTTTAAATTTAAAAGTAGGGTTTGAGAAGATGGACAGTCTATGTACTAACGCCAAGACACGGAAATTATACGAGTTTTAAGACGCAGTTAGAAAAGCAACGTCCAAAAGTCTAGACGAGATAAGCGAACACCTGCAAGCCAGAGAAACGGTCTACGTGCAATTTCACATGCAAGATCCACAGGGAATGCTTTGGTAAGCAACTGATGAATTTGAACATCTGTGTGTCGTAAGACGTTTCTGATTGGTTGAGAGAAAATAGACGCCGGCCGAATGTAGCGTGGGAGAAGGACGCTAAGAGCACTTTCCAACGAGAAACCAAGCAGTCAACATAGCTTGAAGTGTTGCGCGTTGTGCTTTGAGTAACAGTTTAAATGTAACATTTATTGCAAATCTACAAGGGCAAAGTAGTATCTCATCGTCAAATGGTGTACAGTGCGATCGCTCAAAATAATGTGACAGTAAACCGGACACGACAATGATATAGGCCTAGGCTACGAAAGTTTGCGCGTACGAGTGGGGTTTTCTTTTTTTAAATTAATAAGTTTGTGGTCTGCTTTTCGTAAGTACAGTGCACTTAAAATTCTTTTTTTATAAATCACCAGCTCTCTTTAAAATTTATAATCTATAATTTGTATGTATTTGAATTTATTTTTCTTTGCTGTATATTATATGATATTAATAAATGTCAAAGGTCATTTCTAAATCGTCTGCTTTGTTTGCCCTGATCTGATCCTCTTCACCATTTTTCATTCAGGTCATTGAATTCACAACCCGAGATAGAAAAATTAATAGAGTCTTGCAAATCAAATCAAGTTTATATATTTGTTATATTTATTATTTGTAAGCTGAGCATCTTACAAATTGGCGCAGCCAACTTTTGGGGCTCGTCAATAGAGACTAATCTTACAAATTGGCGTCCAACTACATGATAAGGGGCCTGAATGATAAGGTGAGGGGGGTTTCGTGAAGGTAAAACAATGTAGATTATTTAGTTTAAGAAAGGAAATATTACAATAAAACAAAGAAATGGCAAGTAATTCAGGGGACAGTGGGTTTGACTCCGAAGTAGTAAATGCCAACTTTACAGAGTTGGATGGAGTGGCACAAGATAAGTTAGGCCTAGGGGTGGTAATTAGCCTAGAAGGTACACTAGACAGTAAAGATTCTTTTGTAGAGGTAGAGACAATTCAAGATAAAATTAAATCAGATAAACTAGATGTAGGCCTAATGTTACAAATGTTAATGCAGAAATTTGAAGAAACTAAAGATGCACTAAATGAAAATAACTTGCAATTAAATAAAAAATTTGACTCTTTAAATGAGAATAACTTGCAACAAGCTAAAGAAACTAAAGATAATTTTTGTAATGTAAGTGACAAATTTGACCAACTAAAAAATGACAACACGCAACTAAAAGAAAATCTAGAGAAATTAATTGATAAAGTAGAAAAATCTAATAATAAGTTAATGCAGGAATTAAATACTAAAATTAATACAGTAAATAAAGAAAGTAATCAAATTGAAAATGACACAGTTAGTCTGGTTGATGAGATAAATGGTAAATTAGTTGTAGCTAATGATATGGTGGTTGACACAGATATCCAAGTTTTACAAAATAGTAGAATGGAAGCAGAAATTGTGAATAGGCCTAATTGTAATAATAAAATAGTGGAAGTTAGTGTTAAAAGCAACAAAAACGTTATAGTTAGAGATAGTGGTGGAGTCGAAGGTGACCAAATAGGTAAAGACTTCATAGATGGTTTATGTAATGCTGGATTTACTAGTAAAGTAGTAGAGGTTACGTTAGAAGAAAACATTGGGGAAGTAGGTTTGAAAAATGTCAAAGTAGGAAACAAATTTAAGAAAGTGAAAGTAAATAGGCCTAGGTATAATTTCAAAGTGAATTTAGAAGAATTGTTTGATTTGTATATTAGTGAAAGTATTGGGCATAATGTAGAGAAAATTTTTGAGATATTAAGGAAGAGTGGTAAACAAAAGAAATCAAAATGGGATTATAGGTTTAGCTATAGGAAAGTAAACTTCTACGGAAGGGTAAACAAAAGAAGTAAGCGTAGGTTAGGCCCACATGTTTTGAAGATGCCTGAGAGGAAACGTAAGAAAGATTACGGACAAGAAAGTTTTGTCTAAAATACTGAAGTGATGTAATAAAAAGGCGTAAAGAAAAATATGCGTAAGAAGGTTGAATTAAGCTAGTGGTGTTATAGTAAAGTTTGGATAAAATTAATTATTTCTAAAGGGTGGCACTAACATAAATTTTGGACAGATAGCAAAGGAATAAATAAGTTGTTTTTTAGTGATAGTTGATAAATATGATAAGGAAGTTTGACTTAAAGAATACTAATGTGAATTTTGAATAAATAGGTTGTTTCTAAATAATAATAAATGGTATAATGAAGGCAATTTTAAATAAAAGTTAATAAGGAAATATAATTTATAAATGGAGTTTAAAAAGTTTAGAATCTTAAATAACATATTTGAGTGGGGGTAGAGATGTTTTTGAAAGCAAATTAAGTAAATGGTAATAAGTAATTAAGAGGTTTTATCCAAAAATGGATTATTGAATAAATAGTGTAAAGCTAAAAAAGGAGTCTGTGTCAAGTCATCAGAACATGGAATTTAAGCAAAATAGATCTTAGAAGAATTAATTGGAGGGTATGTCTGCGACTAAAAATGTCGTTGTTTGAGGAATAGTTAGAGGTTACGTCTGCGAGTTTAGAAGCGAATGCTTCGCCTAGGAAGTTCTCCTATGGTTATATGGTATCTACGTGTTTTTGAAGAAAAAGTCTTCGGATAGGAAGCTCTCCTATAGTTATGTTTCTGCGAGTTTTTAATGGGGAATCATCGTTTGTTTATGAAGAAGTTTGAAGTTAATTTTGAGGTTAGATAATTTTGCTGAAAGGAAATGAAGATTTGAAGAATAGTAATGTTAGTTTGAGGACAAATAAAATCGACAAGGACTCTAAAGTTGGTGTATACTGGAATTTAAAGATTAAAAGTTAAAATAAATGTTATTTAAGAAAGAAAATGAATTAAAGGAAGTTTTTAATAGATATTGGTTAATTCAAAGAGGAGTTAATGAAATTTTGAAGTATAGGCTAGGCCTAATAAAGTTGAAATTGCCTGAAAATACAGATTTAAGAAATTTAAAAGAATGAAACAAGTTTATGGATTTAAGTTAAAGAAGAATAGTTCATTTTTTATAAAGTAAATATTTTGAAAATACATAATTGATAATTTTGTGACTTATAAGTTAATTTGAGTCGAGGTTAAATATAGATGTATTTTAATTATAATAAGTTAGTTGAGCGAAAGAAGTTTCATGCAACCAACAAGAAGGCAAAACACGATAGGATTATAGGCAGTGCTTGAGGGGGGTGAATTGTTGGGGGGTGTGTGACAGGTCTGTGTTGAACTGAGTAGGCACAGATACCAACTGGCACATATCCGAAGACAAGTCATATCCAGATACAGCACAAGTGTCCTGCGAGTTATCAGAAGGAAACATGAAAGCGGAATACCAGAAGGGTATTCAATAAAGTAGATAGTTGAATGAAACTTAATTTTATAATAACTGTAATAAGATAGTTAAGTAGTGGTAAGGAGATCTAGGTACTTATAATGTGATAGGTTTGAGGGGGTACTGCGTTACAAATCAAACTTCTGCTCCGACGTAATTTATTACTAGGTGTTAGATTAGTAAATACTGGTAACGTTAGTAGGGTTATACATTATTAATAAGTATATAATTTGAATTGAAATGTTGAATAACATGGATTATGAAAATCTGCATCGGTAGTAGTGTAGCCAGGTATGGTTTGATACGTCATCATTGTGGGTCATGGAGACAGCAATATTGAGTCATATCTGGTGATTTAAGGGTAGGGCGTCCCTAAAAAATGGCCAAGTAGTCAGTGTACATTCAAGTGAGTGTGCACTGGTGATTTCAGGTTGTAGGGTCCATATAAAACCTTCTCAATTTAGATGTTGGTCAGATGACGTACCACATCACAAATTACAATCCATAAGATTGTTATGTAAATTAATGTCAATACATGAAGTTTACTTTAATTATATATTATCATAGGTGTGGCAAGATAGGATGATAGGTGTTAGGCACCAGTAGGTAGGTTATAATGGTTTAGTAAATTCTAAGGGGAATGCCAGACTTTGAATTTATTTCAATATTTCACATACCTGTTGTGTATAAAATTATGTATATATAATATTGATTTATTTTGTGTATTCAGGTGTTTTTTGATTTTTAATAATTCTTATAGTGAATTTTGAACTCTGTTGAACTTAAAAATTTCTTAAGTGAAGTGAAATTTGAACTTGAACTTGAATATTTAAAGTAAAATATTGTGCATACAGTGTATTTTTCCGTAGCTTTGATGAAACCTTATATGACATCACCTAAGGAAATAAACTTGGCTCCATTGGGAATTGATTCTAGCATTTCTTGCTTGCAAAGTGAGAGTGACTCATTACATGAGCCACTACACTCTATGGCCAAATGCCCTTACATTTTTGTCTAACTTTTGATAATAGTAGTAATTCCTGGTTAAAATTTTCTCACATTAGTTTGGCATCAAGAGTGTTAGTATTATTTAACAAGGCTTTAGTACAAGAAAAAGCTTAACGTGTTGCCAGAAACAATGTCTCGTCTTATTTTTCAGAATAAGGTGAGCAGAACCTCCACATGTAAATCTAGTTAAGTCTTGGATGAATAGATAGAAATACCATCCACACTGAAAATAGAAAATATCTGTATTCTGCACACTATAACAACATCTCTGTTAGATTGTTGAAACACATTTCCCAGCATCTATCAATCACTTCAATTGTGTACTCAGGTTTAAATGTTTATCTCGTATTGTCTGAAATGTATTTAGATGCTGATGGAATGTGAATGATTTTGTCTTCCAGGTAGAATATTTCAATAACTACTTGAGAGACCCCAAGAGGCCTCAGCTGCCCGAACACCCTGGAAACAGACCTGCCAAGAAAGAACCCACCTCCGAACATCCAATGGGACCATAGTAAGTTTTCTAATTACTGGCAATGCCTTCTGCTAATGTAATGTTACGGAGTGTAATTCTAATTATATGTCAGAATTGATGATGTTTAATCTTGCCTTTTAAAAATCTTATTTATTTTTATTACATAGAGCCCTGCTAATCCAGACTAGAGGGGGCCGGGCCTTATCCGGATTAAATGAAATTTGTCCTAAAATGACGAAATACAAGTTTTAGATTTGTGAATCTTAAAAAATCAAGGTTTTTTTTTCATAAATGCAACTTTTCTTACAGCTTAGTTTTAGTTCTAACACTAGTCCTAAGCTTTAATTTAAGAACTGTAATATATGCAGTTCTTCAAATGCGTATAAATTAAGAAAATAGTAGTATTATTGTTATTTATATTAGTTATAATCAATGGTCATCACAGAGAAATTTATTAACAAACAACATTTGGAAAGCAGACAGTTATTTTCAAAGTAAGTCACATTTGTTAAGCAGACAGTTTTAAATTATTTAACGGGAAAGAACAGTACAATTGTAAAGCAAAGAACAGTTTGAAAGTATATTTGAAAAGTTTAAAAAGTAGGCCTATGCTGTTTGAACTGACAGGATGCACATTGGAGTACACTGTATTAAGATCTAGAAGCATTAGCGGAAGTCAGGCTTGGCACCTATGGAAAAGCCGCTTGGTTTTAGCTTCAGTTCTTAGATAGACTCACAATCAGAAAAGATTCAAAAATTATGGTGTGAGCTAAATAACAGTGTGTTTTAATCTATTTGGAGAATCATTGAAATTCATAGAAATTTATAAGTGACAATTTTTGATCTAAAGAACAGTGAATAAGTGCGCCGTTTTATACGACAACCAAACTATAATAATTAACAATTTTTTTTTTATTTTTAACTTTGAAATTTTTGACTAGTTGGGGCAAACATTTAAAAAAAAACTATTTAACCATTTTAAACTTTTGTAACGTCCAAAACAAACTTTGTAAACGAATAAAAATTAAAGATTTATTTATTGTACAGTATAAAAACACATAACACCGTGCTTATAGTAATGAATTTTAATAAGTTAAGAAACGTTATGTTTTGGAACTAATCTATAGAATAAAATTACACTGCTTAAAACAAACTTGGAGTTTTTACTCCATTGTCACAGTCACTTTCTTTAGTTTAGTTAGTTTCTTCGCACTAACACACGCACTGAACGGTACGGTAAAAACAACAAAACACACGATTAATACGGCACCAGTATATTTTGTATGTATTAAGTGACAAATAAAGTGAAAGAAACAAAAGGGACTTTCTAAAAACAGTTGCGCGGAATGAGTAAATTCTTGGGAAACATGATGTGCGCGCCTATTTCTTTGTTTACATTTTTTAATCATTGCCGACTGAGGTCATTAAATAATCTCATAGAATTATTTCTGAACTGATCTTTCACTAAAAATGAGTCAGGTTTTTTTTTAAATCCCTCCCGAATTAACCGGATGTCCGGATTAGCGGGACTTTACTGTATTTGTATTTGTTGTATACCAAAAAACCTTGTTTAACCCGAATAAGGCTTTGAGAAAAATATTATGTATATTTTTTGTTTAAAATGTTTGATATAGGCTTATAGTAATTTAGAAATTCATCACAGTTGCCCTTATATATAACTTCTTGTTAGTGTAATAATATACAGTCTATTCTCGATTAGTCGTTCCTGGATTTATCTTTTTCCCATATCAATCCTAGTGATTTTTCGGTCCTAGTGAAAACATACTGTATATACTAGGGGTCTGCGGGTAGTGATTGTTTCGTTTGGGTCGTGTAGTGAAATTTTACCCTTGGGTCGAGTCGGGTGACAAAATTTTTCATCCGAGTCTGGTCGGGTAGTGAAATTTTTCACCTGAGTCTGCTCAGATACTAAACGAAAAGTCGAAGCAACTGATGATGTTATATTTAGAAAATACAACTTTTTCCTTTGAATTTAGCACTTATCTCAGAATCATATACTTAATACAATAAGGTTTTTTTCTGTTACACCCCTTTTTCATCCGTCCAACTTAACCGATTTTTACGATTGTGGTGTCATTTTAAAGCTTAAGATCTAGCGCACCTGCGAATGGTAATTAAAAGGTCATTTCGTTTAGGGCTGCTTCCCTCTAGCCTTTTATTTATTTCTAGAGGGCCATTTTAAAGGTCCAGTGCTGAAAAACTTGCATTATAACTGTTTTAAATGTGATTGTTAACAGCTGATTACCTTCAGATGATTTTTTAACAAAGCCAGATTGTAAGCAAAAATAGATCATCTGCAACTGTTAAGAAGAGAGCTTATGAAAATTATAAATTTTTAAATACACTAGCCTACTTTAATTTATAAATTGTTGCCTAATAATTGAGGTAGGTAAATCACTCTTAATGGTAAAGACTATAAAATCGACATATTAAAAAAAATATTGTAAATTAGTAGTTTTATTTATCTAAAAATTATCTTAACCCTATATCTGGCAATATTAAAATGCGCAATTTGCGCACGGGCCCCCTAGTTCATAAATATCATATTAGCACTGTAGGGCTAGGCCTATTTAGTAAGTTATTAGGTTACTAAAAACATAATCAGCCTAACCAAACTGCATTATTAATTAGGTATTAGGCTAATTGAAATATTTTTTCTATTCCTAAAAGTAGGCCTACTGATTACTGATTTCGATTTATTTTCCGTTTGATTTGTATTGGTATTCCTCTCATGATCGCTACAAAACTCGTAGCCCTAGTAGTACTAGGACCAGCTACACCGATATTTCTAGTGATAAACTTGCCTATTTTAGGAAATCTAAACTACACAGTACAAAAAGAATGAAAAATAAAACTACTAACAAAAAACTACGGAACTAATAAAATAACACATCCGTTTCAAAAAAAGAGAAACATTTACTTATTTTAACACAAATTGTATACAACAGAAACATTGACTGTGATGTGAAACGAACGAATCTGATGTTCATTATAACCTGAAACAACACGGAATTACAAAATACAGACTACTAAACAGAGTAAAAGAAAAGTGAACTGACGTTATGACTAAGAACCTTTCCGCCGAAAACTTTTACGTCGACTTTGTAAAATTAATGTTGAGTTGACATTTCGGCTTTGCATTTCATTTCTGGTAACATGCTTGTATGCAATTCGAAATATTGGCCTTATTTTACAAAGCTAAAAGAATATCATATCGCAGTATCAGTTGTCGGAGAAAAGATCTTTCATAAAAATTCAGGGGAAATTATCGGTTAGTCAATTCCGAAGTAACAAATTATACAATATAGATTATTATATACTGGACTTGTAGGCATACGCACGGATTATGCAAGACGAAATTATTATAGTCATGTCGCACATAAAACACAAGACATGTCCTTTACTGTTTAGGTTTTTGTTTTTGACTTTTTTTCATCAGAATAATAGTGTTTTCTAAGTCACTTGAAGTTAAACGACAATTGTCTAGCTGTTTTAACCATCGTGACGTTTTGATTCCATATTTTTGTTTCATTTGTCGAGTCGAGATCATTTGTTGTGGTTATAATATTAATAAAGAAGGAAATTAATTAATAAGGAAATCGAATTATTCATTTTAATTCCTCACTACCCAAATTTATCGGGTATTGAATTCCTCACTACCCGAATTTATCGGGTATAGCCAAAATGCTCTACCGTATTTTAACGTATATTTCTGACCCGCCCGACCCTCGGGTAGTGAAAAAACCTGCCCGAATCCAGAAAATTTAAGTACCCGCAGACCCCTAATCTTAACCATGTATTACTTTCCCACATTTATTATTTCCTTAATAACCGTTTTCCCAGACCAACCACTTAATTTTAAAAATATAATAGTGAAAAATGTAACACAAGAAGTACCCAGTTAGAATATTCTGTCTAAAACAACTCATTGGTGGGATGAAAACAAGTTTTAAAGCATAATAGTTGCGAGAACTCATATACACTTATTAAAATATTTTTGCTTGTTCCATTACTGTTTTAATGAAGGTCTCTTTTGTTGCTAGTGGTTTAGTAAGTTACAATATTTTGTTACAGGCTATGCAAATGTATATATTTATGACAAATGAATAAATTAAAAATATCAACAATCAAATTTAATTTTAAATGTTATATCATGACACTCTTTACTAGTATAAATTCAAGCTCATGTTTGTATACAAAAAAACTCATTAATATTTTCTAGTTTATAAGAGAGCTTATTGCCCAAAAAGTTTAATAAATGTGGTTTATTTGTTTCAGCTTTTCTTATGGTGGTTACGGTGGGGGTCGTGGTTATCAGCATTATGGTGTAGGCTATGGAGGTTATGTGGGTGGATATTCCAGACCAGGACGAGGTGGCTTCAGCAGAGGTGGCAGGTATGTGTGTCTCTTCTTCCTCAATAATTTTAAGATATTAACATTAAGGTGGTAGTGTTATAGAGATGGATGCAAATGGATTAGCTTTATAAACACAATCCCAGTTCAAAGTACAAAATTGGTGAGAAAACATTTGGTTGATGGTGCAAACAAGTTTATTCAAGATAGAATCAATCATGATGTGACCTTTAATTTGAAAAATACTTCAATTAGTTTTTTAAATGAGCGTCTTGCAGATGGTGATTTTATTAAAAGTGGGCACTTGAACAGTAGAGGGAAAAGAATAGTCTGTAATAGGCTAACAGAACTCATTAAGAGGGAAAAACCAGCAGATAGACAAAAGCTTACTTTTTTGCAAAAGTGGTTACTACCTTCAAAAACAAAAGTAGTGGAAAATAGTGCTAATAAATTGAACAAAAGAATGACTTTTCTGGACAAATGGCTATTAAAAGGGAAAGATAGGGTTTTTTTTAGTACGGGATTAAATTTAGGTTTTGATCAGACAGAGGCTAACCCTATTGTAAATTGTAGTAATAAGAGTTTGTTAAGTGACAATGTTAAGATTAAGGTTCCTAAACAGAGGTCGAAGTGGGGAATCACATCTAAGAGTTGCCAAAAGGTAAAGTCTGTATTCAGTGTTATTCACCAAAATGTTCAATTTGCCACTAATAAAAATTTAGAACTGAACCTATTTTGTTCTGAAACTATGCCAGACATTTTTGTGGTTACTGAGCATGGTTTCAATGAAAGTAATATTGATAACTTTATATTGGAACAGTTTATTTTAGTAAATTCATTTTCTAGGTCACATTTCAAAGGTGGAGGTGTAGCAATATTTGCTCGTAAAGATCTCAGTTTTGTCACTTCCTGCATTGAAAAGGACTTTGAAATTACTAGTGTTAAATGTGGTAGTTTGTGTGGGGAAATGACCATAATAGGGATATATCGGGCTCCAAGTGGGGATATAAACTTGTTTTTCGAGCACTTGGACTTACTTTTACAATCGTTAGCTTCAAGTAGGGCTAAATTTGTTATATGCGGTGACATAAATATAAATGTTCTCACAAAATCCAAATCCACAGATGGACTGAGGGATATTTTGGCGACTCACGGTCTTGGGTGGTGCATTAACTCTCCCACCAGGGTGATGGGGTCCTCTGCAACAGCAATTGACAATGTTATATCCAATATAGCTTCAGAAAATTTATCGGTAAAAATTATCCCGTCGGGGATTTCTGACCATTATGCACAGGCGATTGATGTTTTTGATTTCTCACCCATTCCTACGAATAATGTTTTTAGGAGGGTTAGGGATTGTTCCCCAGAGAATATGAATCTTTTAAAATACCTATTGAAAAATGAAAATTGGGAGTGTCTCAATTCTTCCGTTGGCCTGGATAAAAAGTTTGATTACTTCTTTGAGTCTTTTATTTTTTCTCTGAATGTAGCTTGCCCTTTGAAACAAATAAAAATAGGAAATAAACAGACCAAAAATTCTAATTGGTTAACAAGGGGTATCCTTGTTTCTAGGGATAAGTTAAAGTTTTATTATGAGGTTTATAAGACCACTAATAACCATCATTTTAAACAGTTCTATAGAAGGTATAAACAGATTTACAAACGTGTAATAACTGCAGCAAAATCGTACGAATTGTCTAAAAAAATTAGCAATTCTGACAATATTAGAAAAACTTCTTGGGAGATTATAAATACTTTTCGTAATAAAAATTACAATAGCAGTGATATTAAGTTAAATATCGATGGTGTACGGTATACTGAGCCATCTTGCATAGCCAACGTTTTTAATGATTTCTTCAGTCAAAGTATGACTCAACATAACTCTTACAACTCTGTGTCGGGCTATGGAACGTGTGGGAGGTCATCTATGTTTCTTTCGCCTGTGTGTGTTGAGGATGTCATTGAGGTGATTAGGAAAATGAAAAATAAAAGAACAACTGATATTGATGACGTTTCACCTTGGATCATTAAACAGTGTTCTGAAGAGTTGATCAGACCTCTTCAGGTTTTAATTAATTCTTCGTTTTCTGAAGGGAAATTTCCATCCAGACTGAAATCTGCTAAGGTCCTTCCATTGTTTAAAAAGGGCAATAAAGATGATATTAACAATTTCAGACCTATTTCTTTACTGCCAGTATTCAGTAAAATTTTTGAAAAACTTTTCTTAAAGCAACTACTTGAATTTTTAAACAAATGTAATATCCTTTATAGTGGCCAGTATGGCTTTCAAAAAGGTAAATCGACAATAGATGCTATAGTCGAGTTAATGGACTTTTTAGTGGAGGGTCTTGAGAGGAAAAATAAAGTAATGAGTATTTTTCTAGACCTATCCAAAGCATTTGATTGTGTCGATTTCAGTTTGTTGCTTAATAAATGTGAAAGGCTTGGTATTAGAGGTATACCACTAATGTGGTTAAACTCATTTATTAATAACAGAACACAACGTGTTAATGTTGCAGGAAGGCTGTCTAATCAGACCAAACTGAGATATGGTGTCCCTCAAGGATCAGTTCTCGGTCCGGTGTTGTTTTTAATTTACATTAATGATTTGTCATCATCTATACATGTGGATAGCCTAATTCAGTTTGCCGATGACACAACTTTGAGCATGAAAGCAAACTCAGTTGAAAATTTGGAACTTGAGGCTTTTTTACAAGTCAATGCAACAGGTCAATACTTTGAAGAGAATAATTTGGCGGTAAATCCAGCCAAGACAAAGTATATGTATTTTAATAATAAACAAAGCCAAAATCAGACACCAAGTGTCATATTGGGTGACAATTTGCTTGAAGAAGTGAATTCAGTCAAGTTCTTGGGTCTTATTATAGATAATAAGTTATCCTGGAATGACCAAATTAGCGGTATTAGTGCAAAGATTAGTTCTGGTATTTTTGCACTAAGAAATTTAAAATTGTATTGTGATTTGTCTATTCTATTAACTGCTTATTATGGGCTTATATATCCACATCTGAACTATGGAATTCTCCTGTGGGGAAACTCATCAGTTCAGAATATGCATAGACTTTTTGTCCTGCAAAAGAAGGCCATTCGGCTAATAGCAGGACTGAAGCAAACAGAAACTTGTAAAAATGCTTTTGGGAGGATTGGAGTGCTTACACTTCCATGTATAAAGTGTTGCTGTATTTTAAATTTAAGTGTGATCATGTCCAGAATATGGACATACATGACTACAGCACCAGACAAGCTTGTAATTATCGTGCTAGACAGCACAGGTTAAATGTGTACAGTAAACTTCCTTCACAAGCAGGTGCTAAATTGATGAATAAGCTCCCCCAAAGTATTAAAAGTTTACAAAATTATACATCTTTTAAAAACAGCCTTAGACAACTTTTGTTGTCTGGATCTTTTTACTCTGTGGAGGAGTTTCTGCGCTGACTCTCTGTTTTGTGATTGGGTGTGATTTCCTGCTTGGTCATTTATATAATTTGTTTCTGTGTTTGTATATTTGTTTTTGAATATTCTGTAAAGTTTAATTTATTAACGTTTATTATATCTTGATTGTTTTAAATATGTTATTGGTATGTGGTTGTAATTTGTAATTTTATTTATTTTAAAACCAAAAAATGACTTGGCCATACAAATTGTAACTTTGTCAACGGCTATAATAAATGAAATGAAATTAAATTATATTTTAAGGCATAACTTTGTACTGAATATTTCTGCAAATAAAAATATAGAGTTTGTTATAAATACTTACTCTAAACTTTCATATGGGCTAAAGGTACCATACACCAATAAATCTAAACCTTAATCATCAATGTGGAGAACACCAGTGGAAAGGGCTAATGCAAATGAAATTGTTAAATTGCTCACTATAATTCCCCTAAAAAGATAGGTATTGATGTTGGTTTGATATTTTTACAGCTAATAACAAATTTTATAAGATCTTGTTTTGAAAATATTAAGAAAAATTTATTAAAAAGATATACTATTTACAAATATTAAAACTAATGACGACTGTCGTTGAACGTGTTTCATCATTAAATATGTGTGTGACAATTTGTGTTAGTGTTATTATTTGTAAAAACAATTCTTTCTCATCACTTATCATGCTAAAAGTTACTAACAGAAAGTATAATGATTAGTTTATTGACAAGGTCGTGGAGTAAGTTGCCTGCACATTA
>JAGFPH010001040.1:183082-206085 GCA_018207615.1 Philaenus spumarius
ATGTAATAAATACTATGTTTTGTTAAGCTATTTGAATAACGATAGGCAGTGGTTAATGCCTTAGCATATGTTTATGACACGCCCCCTGTAGGGTACGCCCGTTCTGGTTAGGCCACGTATGTCTAGTTTTGTATTTATACGGTGTGTTGTCATAGTTTGGTTACTGTAGCCATGAACAATCAAAAGTTTCTTTCTTCAAATTTGTATAATAAGGGCTCTTATCTCAGGGTTCAGGCGTGTTAACTAGATCATCAATAATTATCCAGCAATGGAATTTTCTGTCAATGTATTCATATGGTTAAAATAAAAATAAAAAACTTTAACCTTAACAAAATGTTAACTTCGTTACTATTCAAAATACTCTGTTCAAGATTCACTGATAAATAAATAATTTATTTGAAAAAAAAAATAAAAGTTTTGGAAGAACAAGTCTCAAATTAAGAATTTATACAGATTGACATTCTGTCATCAAAAGTTATTCAGTTCCTTAAAGTTCACTGGATAAAATTCCCTTCGCAAATAGACAACCATATTTTTTCTCATTCCCAAAAAAAAAACAATCCGTTGCCAATGGTAACCAAGCGTGATGATATTCAAACTCACTTCACATCTGACATAAACACTGTTCCTTGCACATTTAAATACATTGGTCAGGTTTCCTTTATACACATGCCATTACTATTCGAAGAATAATTAAAGACATTCAGAAAATAAACTGATGTAAGTTATAGAAAAATCCTTACTTTCGAAATACTTAAAAGTCCAGTTTAAACAGAAATAATAATAAAAAGTACATGCAACTGTTTTTACCATGTTTTTATTATCTTCTTTATTGAGCGTCTGTTCAGTTCGAATTTTGCAATTTATTTTAAACTAACTTCCCAATGAGCTAGAGACTTAAAACTTTAAACATAGCTCAGAACTGGATGACAATGCAATATTATTAACTTGCTTTCTTGTTTGTCTGTTCTGTTCAAATTTTGTAATATATTTTAAACTAACTTTCCGATGAGCTAGAGACTAAAAACTTTAAACATAGCTCAGAACTGGCTGACAATGCAATATTAACTCTCTTTCTTGTTTGTCTGTTTGGTTCAAATTTTGCATTCTATTTTGAACTAACTTCCCGATGAGCTAGAGACTAAAAATTTTAAACATAGCTCAGAACTGGATGACAATGCAATATTAACTCTCTTTCTTGTTTGTCTGTTTGGTTCAAATTTTGCATTCTATTTTGAACTAACTTCCCGATGAGCTAGAGACTAAAAATTTTAAACATAGCTCAGAACTGGATGACAATGCAATATTAACTCGCCTTCTTGTTTGTCTGTTTGGTTCAAATTTGCATTCTATTTTGAACTAACTTCCCGATGAGCTAGAGACTAGAAACTTTAAACATAGCTCAGAACTGGATGACAATGCAATATTAACTCGCTTTCTTGTTCGTCTGTTTGGTTCAAATTTTGCATTCTATTTTGAACTAACTTCCCGATGAGCTAGAGACTAAAAGCTCAGAACTGGATGACAATGCAATATTAACTCGCTTTCTTGTTCGTGTGTTTGGTTCAAATTCCCTTTTTTTCTTATTTTCTTTGTGTCAATTCTATACTAAAAGAAAATGTATACAAGAAGAAAGTCATAAATCTAGGCCATTCTATAGAAAGCCAAAACTTTTGCATCGCTCATTTGCAATTATTTTACCGCAACAGACAGCCGAAATGATAGTTCCGTTCAATGAATTTTATGCTAAACAAAATAAGAAGAATCCTTCAGGACTTACTGCATATCAAGATGTCGGTACTTGATAATAACTGTAACATAAATGTTTTGGGGTGGTTTAACGTGCTGTGCTTACACAAGCCGTTTACAAACAAATTTATTAATAGAAAAATAAAAAAAATAAAATAATGAATTTTGACAAATTTTTCTAAATTGATTTTAATTAAAAAAATAACCTTTATTGCGTAACAATTATTTATAATATCCTACCTTCAATCCATATACTTTACTTTATTTATTAAATTATCACTTCAAAATATTACAACACATTATTCCCTTAATTATAATAAAAACAATCAAACATAACCCCAAAATTGAAGTTAGGTTATGTTGTAGTCAGATCTGTGTCTATCACAGTTGACTATCAAATCTCTGTTACGCATTAACTTATCACATCTGTGCGTACAGTTAGTTGGCTACAAAATGGACTCGTCTGCAGGCTTGGCATCTATGTCTGTGCACATAGAAACCTTTGCCGCCAAACGCATTACGTTCACCAACGACCGACGCCATTTTATATTACTTATGAAATACACTGAAATTAATTTTCTAATTACAAGGTTCGATTTACCATAAAGTACTTCTGGAAAGGAGAAAACTCAAATTAAGAAAGCATAGTAGTTGGCATTAATACTTTACTGCGTCATTCTAGTTTGCAAAAAACATACAAATAAATGAATAAATTAAATTGGCAAATCATCACCACGCTTACCACAATCAGACACTCAAGCATACATACTAATTATTAATCATTTCATTCTAAACCTATAACAACTTATATTATTAAAATATTCAAATGCAGACTTAGTTAAACTTAATTTATTACTTACGAATCTTTGTTTTATAGTGCACTTTAAAAATGAATTTATAAAAGATAAAAAAACTTACAACACTTTTGAATTTAATTTAAAATAGAAAACCCCATTATTTTTCAGTTCGTCGCACTCTAGCCTCGTCGATTTTAATTCACTGGCACACTCGTTTGAAAGATCTTTATGTAAAAATGCTGAAGTTACACCACGCCATTACTCAAACTTTCAAAGTTAATTCTTTTGTACTAGATCACGCACAAATTTACATTGTTTTATAAAAAGGTGCATGGCACTGTCTCTCTAGTTTCGTTAAAACATAGTTTAACGATAGTTATACCTCAACTACCGCTAAAAACCACTTTGTGAAAACATTTCACAAAATTACCTGCAACAGGTCTGTACTGTACTAAGTCTGTACCACAATTGAGAACAAGGGTTCTTTCTTCTTAGCGTCCTTTCCTGTATGACGTCATATCACGTGACGGAAGCCAGGGGACCGCAATATGTCCCCCTAGCTCTAGCATAGCCTATTACCAACTTCTCAGACCAAAATTCTGTCTCTGCACATAGATGAATCATACATGCTACCAACATAATGTATCAAGTTTAGTTCTTTTAATGTCTGTAATAGTCTTCAATATTTATTAATCATGGGCTAGAGATTTAGTGAATCACTTCTTTAAACTTCCCCAACACTGTTCAATGTTTTTGTATTTTGAAACATCGTGATTTATAATTGAATAATTTAAACAAGATTGAATTTAAATTTGAGATAAGATATTAAGTAAGATTTATTATTTTATGTTATTTATTAGAAACGTCTGCATTTCCCTTTGAATTTCTATGTTTATTATTTTTTATGAAATTACTAAGTTTTTAAAATAGGCTAAAATGTCCAAAATTTACATTGTGACCCCCTTTACGTTATACCCTTATTTAAATGTTTAAAATCCCTGAAACTCACATATATTACAGTGGGACTTTTTTGGCCGCAAAGTATTTTTTTTGTGTGATATGTTGTACACTCTTTTATCAGGTACTTAAATTTGATTATTTTCTTCCTTTTTTCCTTATTGTGAAAAGTTAGTTCCCATTAGCAGTGTTCAACCTCTTGGTGAAATATTACAGAAGTTTTTTCTATTATTAACTTAGCTCATCATTTGATTATAGCGATATAGAAGTAAATCTAAAAACTAAATTTTTCTGATTTCAGAGGAGTTTCCGAGTACAGACCTGTAATCCACTACAGAGATCTTGATGCACCTAGGGAGCCTGATGAATTTATCTAACTGCTTTTGATTAACCAATGCTTAAATTATTTCTTCTGTGTAACTCAAAATCATCAGTACAAATTGCACATCTTTTACAAAATAAAGTGACAAATATAATATGGTATTTTAATTACTAAATACTACTCTATTGTTTTTTATACTATGAAATTTTTTTAGTTTATGTCAAAGTATTTGTAAGGTAAAATTTACAAATACATGATTTAGGATAAAATAAATATATAACTAATTTAAGGGTAATGTAAGGCTTTATTTATTTAGATCCTTTAATTCTCTAATCATTATTCTTAATACAGTAGAATCCTGCTATTCCGAACTAATTGGGACCGAACACTGCTAGAGTCAGTTCTATACAGCTTGTAGCGTTGATCAGCTCGGAGGAAAGCAAGGAGGAGGTGAACGGTTAAAACAGAACTCATATCACACACAGACGCAAATGCTTTTGACCTCGCCTTAGTGTAGGTTTACACCATCCGTTTGTTCCTTACCATCGTGCATTACGATTCTGTTTTCTTCTAAAAACGGAAGGGAGAGGATAGGTTGTTCGAACTGTCCGTTTTATCATCCCGCAATCAGTCCGTTAGTACCGCATCATCTTGAAAAAAAATAAAATTTGTTCGACATAACGAAAACGGATGAACACAACTGGTAGGTGGCAACCACACTACTAGTGCATAGCTGTTGTATCTAATCCTTCCTTTTTTCTGATGGACCCAGTATCCTTTTCATCGGATGCTTGTTGCGGTAACTTCCTTCCCGGAAAACGTGAAGGAAACAAAACCAACTTTCATTCCAATTTGGCTTCATTTGGCTTTATTTTCAAGATATCCAAACTATTCAATGTATTTTAAATAATATTTTGATAGTTTTCAAGGTATTTCTGACAGTGGTGGTGAAACCTTATCTCCCCTCTATTTCTGAAATTACTTTAACTAAACAAATTTAAACCAGTAGTGTTAGACATACTCCTATATTTAAGGAAAAACTCTAATAAGGAAAAATACATGTTTTCGGTTAATACTGTGTTCAGTAATACAATGTTTGGGAGCTGTCACCTTTTTGAATATTTTATTCCTGGCATGGTTACAGCTAGATGGTTAGTTTATTGTGTTGATTCTTCGTAACTATTATACTTCAGGGAAGCAGAATGGTTGAGAAGTATAAAGCCCTTCGCTCACGAGGCGAGAGATAATCGAAGCGACAAAGACTCGAACTCGATACGTGCGATTTGTCTTCTGCTCACGGGGCGTTTTTTCCAGCAGTCTTCAATCAAGAAGGTACAAAACTTTCGTCTTCAAAAGTTTTTAAAATGAGCAGTTTATGATGAGAAGATATTATGTTTTATTGGTACCGACCGACGGATGAAAAGAAATACTCATAAAATACAGGTGCATCGAACGGAACTATCATTTCGGCTGTTTGTTGCGGTAAAATAATTGCAAATGAGTGATGCAAAATGTTTGGCTTTCTATAGAATGGCCTAGATTTATGACTTTCTTCTTGTATACATTTTCTTTTATTACAGAATTTACACAAAGAAAATAAGAAAAAAAAGGGAAAGAAGACACCAGATAACCCCCAAAGTAAATATCCAATGGTTTTAATAATACTTAACGTTCTCTATAATCAATGGATTCAATAATTAAAATTTGATCGCAGTTTTCTAATGATTATTTATAATAAACTTTGCAACTATAAATTGTATTAAAGAAAAAATGTAATTAAGTGAGATTATTAATTGACAAATTTACTTCCTTGTCAATTTCATTACATGCTTTATCTGTATATTCCTTCCTAGAATATTCCTGGAGGGTATGATTATAATAACACAGGGGGTTTTTCAACTTCTCCCACAAATTTCATATTAAACACCTCCATGGTCAACAAGACACAACTCATCGTTTCAAGCGTCACACTCGATTTTTCCCGTTCTCAACAGTTTGAGTCTCTCTCGCTTCAAGTTTGAGTCTCTCTTGTTTTGACAGCAAAACACCTCGTTGGGGAATCTCCATTCACTTACATAGGAAGTCGAGTGGAGGGGGAATCCCTTTGAGTTCGAGTCTCTCTCGCTTCGATTCCTTCTTGCCCCGTGAACGGAGGGCCTAAGGCACTCGTACAGTTTGAACCTCCGAGGTAGTTGTGTAGGTTCGAACCTAGTTGCTGGCGACCACTATTCATACAAAATATTCCGGGACAGCTAACATTTCTGAGCCTTTGGCGCTCTTGTCATACATAGCTTTTTTTACAAAATCAGGTACGAATGAAGGCAGGGTTTTTAAAGAAACTACAGAGTGTGACGTTTTTAGACTTCAGCGCCACCTATATTTTTTTTCTTCTTAATCTTTACGTCTCCGACTTTACAACCTTTCTATCTTTTACCCTTACCGACCTTTCCAAGTAGTTACTCCTTTCTCCACTGGGTACCGACTCTGTACGGTATCAGTTTCTTAGCGTGCATACCTGGGCAGAGGTCGTTGTAATCTGACAGTCAACAGCTGACGTATATCTCTAGTCCGTTAATTTCGCTAAGTAATAGAACATTCGAGAAGAAGGTCGGCCATTAGTTCTACTACAGGAAGGACCACCTTGTAATGTCTGCATAATATAGTTAACAATGTCGTGGCTTTTCCTTTTTATTTAGTCGCGAGTTATACGCAAGGCAAATTGATATGTCTTTGTTATAAGCCTTTGCTTCTGGATACCAGGTATGGGAATGTTTTAGCCTTACTTTTGTTAGTTATAAAATGTACTCTTTGTAAAAAATTTTATAAAGTTAGTTCCACCCTTTTGCTTTGTAAATAACTTTTCAAAGTCATACAGTTATTCAAAACCTATGTATTTCTTTTTTATAGCCTAAGTTTAAACTTTAACTTTTACAGCCTAAAAAATTTTAAAGGTTATGCTATGTTATGCATTTACCATATCTTAGCCTATTTTAAACAAAAGACTAGCCTATACAGTTTTTCTGTACAACTTTAAATCAGTTTAAACTAAAATCTTGAACTTTAAAGTGGTTATATCCAGTTTTATATCTTGATATATTTAATTTTACCAGCCTAGAACATTTTGAGTTCACCATGTGCTTTTGCTGCATGTAGAAACATTCAAGAGTAACATGACAAGTTCAGTAGTAACTTTTGGAATCTTTTAAAGTAGCTATTTGTCACCTTGTGCTACCAATATTATGAAGGCTAACTTAAAAGGAAAACTATCTGTACTATGCTTGTTTATTTTGGCTAATTACATTCTAAAAAAGGATTGTTATTTTGTTTGATGCAGTTTTACACTGGTTCAAGTTCTGTACTCAATTTCCACCATTATGCTATAAATCCAACTACAGCTTGTAACTTGCTGAATAAGCCAACATCCTACATCCAGCATTTATAGATACTTTTCGGCGACAGTGCTTTACCATAAACAATTATGAACTGAAATATTTTGTAACTACCAAAAATCTGCAGTGGACCTTTTTTTGAAATGAATTTTGAATAGGCTGTATTTGTAATTGTAATTTTGTGTAAATGAATAGTATATAGGACATGTTTTTGTATTTAATAATTTTTGGGAGGTGCAGCTATAGCAATATTTCGGACCTTAGCCCTAAGGGCTGTATATATTAGAAATTCATATACCTTTTTTTTTTAATAGAGAGACGTCTCATAATTCTTTATCTTATTTATTTAATTACACTTAGCTTTAAGTTGGCCAACGACATAAATATTTATTCTTAAACAAATCCATGGTATTTCATGTTAAAATTGTGTAATTTTGTTTAATCTTTTTTGTATAATTTCTGTAATCATTATTAAAGGGGAGGGTTTTTGATTTTTATTTTTGGGGAGGGTTTTTAAAATTCAATTTAATTAAATATATATATGTTCTTTTAATCTGAAGTTTTTCTTGTACTAAGGGCGTATAAATAATTTCTTTTTTTTATTTAAGGGCATATAAACCTATTTACTTAACTTTGGTTAATAAACCTGAAATTGAATCTAGTTCTATGGTTTATTGAGTTAACCTCTAGGTATCTAGTGAATTGTGAGTAATCAGCTGAAACATTCCTACGTTTGGTGATATTTAAATTTTAAAGGTAAGTTTTGAACAGTACCAATCTATGTGGCCCAGTATTGCTTCCGTTCCCTTAATTATCTTTTAGTAAGATTGGTACAAGAGGTTATCAAAGTTTCATGTAAATTCAAATCTCCGCACTTGTTTTTCATTCGTTGTTAGGTAGTGAACATCTATGTAGCATCTGTGTTTACCAAGATGACTATTTGAAAGAAGAAAAGTTTGTCTAATAAATGTACAGTTTAACTAAAAAAACTATTTATATGATTTGGATTAAACTTTTTCTGATGTATTTAGGATTTCCAAATACAGCAATCCCTCGCTATTCGCGGGGGATAGGTTCCGAAAAATGTTTGCGAATAGCGAAAACCAAATCTTTATGGGAAAGGGAGGTTATGTTCGTGTCATATAGAACATTTTAAAACATGTACTAATACCTGTAGTTAATTTAGGTACATAAGATAATAAATGTCATGTTTACTTAAATTTTATGTGCTTTATTTTTATAGAAAGTATCCTGTTTAACCCCACAGACTTAAAATTTCAGTATCATAACACTAAATACATAAACATCGACACAGTTCATGAACTGTGGTTCTTCAAGTTGAGGCAGTTTATTTTTTCCGGCAGCACATTCCTTTTTTTCTCCATTAAATTTCAGTGCCTAGCAATGAGAACACACTTCATTTATGCGCTCAAATTTTTATTAAATATTTAGTATATTTTTTGTTGTTTTTATGTTAGATGCTGCTGTTTTTCAAAAAGTATATAAAAACATGCTTATTTGAATGTAATTTTGTGTTAAAGTTTCAAAGTAATCGGTGAAGAACTTTCGGAGATTTGATATTTTGAACAAACATTTACATTTGTGAATTCATTTTCAGTATCCAGGTCACAATTGATTAAAATTAAGTTTCTTACTTTGTTTCCATCAAGTGAACGATGGATTTTATTTTAATGTTTGACGACCTCGGTTGTGTAATTTATATACAGGGTGAGTTTTAAATGCCCGCCTCCCCCCCCTAATTTTTTCCGCATTTCTTAAGATATCGACTCCCAACCACCGCCGAACATCATTGATTAGTTTATACTTTCTTTTGATGAGGTTCACATTTTTGGCAACCATCTTGGATCCGCCATATTGGAATGAAATTTTATTTTTTAAATGTAAAGGTAAGGTTGTGACCCATCATTTCAAATTATTTTTTTCCGTAGAACACGATGCCGAAATCGGTTTTTAATTATCTTCTTTCGTTCTCGAGATATTAACATTTTTGTAAAAAATAGAAATTTTCAAAAATCCCTTGTTTTAGTTTTCTCTCTAGCTAATAATAATAATATTTATTACTTAATCGCCTACTTTAATAAAAGTATACAAAGCTAGAGAGAAAACTATTCGATCGATTTCAACCAAATTTGCACCAGACATGTCCAGTACGCCTGTATAGATGCACAAAAAAGGGTGTTGAACAATTTTGAAAAACAACCCCCTTTTTAGCCAAAAAACCCCCAAAAAATCAGTTATTATTTTTTTATAAAAAAAACGGCTCTAACGATTTTGATAAAATTTGGCTTATTTGTAGCCTTTAATGTGCCCTACCATATACAGAAACCCGCATCTTTCTAAAAATTCTCGTTTAGCTAATAATAATAATAATAACTGATTTTTGGGGTTTTTTTGGCCATAAAGGGGGTTGTTTTTCAAAATTTTTCAAAACCTTTTTACGTGCATCTATAAAGTCCTAATTGACGTGTTTGGTGCAAATTTGTTTGAAATCGATCGAATAGTTTTCTCTCTAGATAATAATAATAATATTTATTAGTTAATCTCCAACTTTAATAAAAAAACTCTCTTACCCCACCCTACAAGTCACTGTGAATCTGTTTAGTAATTTAAATATGTTTGTGAGAAAGTATGTGCCAGTTCCTGGTACCGTTTATTTTGACTAGGTACCTATACATTTTATTTATGTTTAAAATATAACTGTCATTTCTACTTTTAACAAATTTTTGTATCTAATAGATCGAAAGGTATTTTTTAAATGATCGGTTGATAGATAGGCATTAAGTTAGATTGTTTAGTAACAATAAGAGACTAGTTCGTTGCTATGGTAGTGAATGTAAACAAACATGTTTTGCTTAGCTTTTGATACGATCTTCGATCAGCTGTTGTATTTGTTATAGGGTTGGGAGCTTATTATCTCTGGTTGGGAGTGAACCCCAAAATTTTCAATATTTTTACCCTTTAAAATCAAAATTTTTCGAAATCCGTTCTTAGTGGGTGTCTACTTTGAGAAAGGAGAAACTATAACAAATTTCAAGTTAATCGGGCTTATAGTTTCGTAGATCTCGTGATAAGTCAGTCAGTCGGTGGTATTTTGCTTTTATATATATAAGACCTTTGATTATGGACATATTATGTATAATCAAGGATAAGACTAGCAGGTACCTGTGGCTTCGTACACGGTACTAAGATTCACCGCATGGTAATAAATGTTTATTGTTTTAGGGGTTGTTTCAACCGTTAAATCTAAATGAATTCTAACCTAGTCTTATTCCAGGTCATGATCTATATGTGTGCCAAATTTCATTCAAATCCATCCAGTAGTTTTTACGCTATTGAGTAACACACAGACACTATTAGATTTTTATATAATAGTATAGATTATAATATGTATCCTAAAATGATTATATTTTATTTACAAATAATTATATGGATAGTCTACATTACAAATTTCAAACAATACGATTACGGTAAAATTACTTATTATTCAGAAAACAAACATGTAAAAAGTCACAACGGGTCGTGGCCGTGTACGGACTGAAGTGTTAAATTTAACTATGGAGAAAAATTGAGGGATTTTTATTTTATGAAGTGGAAACTTGGAAACACTGAATGACTCAATTGCTTTACACAGCGAGCACAGATAAAAGTTTTTTATCTGAGCACAGATAAAAGTTTTTTATCTGTGGTCTGTGACTATATTCTGCAATTCTGCTTCTGCAAGTATTATTTTGTGTTATTAAGAGGTTATAACCTTAAACCTGTTTTGAAATTAATTATTATTATTTAATAAAAATAGAATCAACACAATGGCTGTCAGTAAAGTAGTAGGACAAACTGTATTATTACTAGGAAAATGTGTACCAACAGTTAAAACCAATGCAGCTAAAATAGCAGTTACAAAAATGGATCTTGATACTAATCTTACAGTGGTAAGCAATGTATAATAGGCCTAATTAAAAATATTATTGTATCCTGCTAGTTGTGTGTGCAGGCTATGGACTTAAGAATAATAACTTATCATTTTGTTTGTATGTTTCGGCGAAAGTTAACTTTAGGACACCTCACCGGATCATGGCAGAGATACCAATGTATGCCCAAGGAAATGCTCGGCGTAAGTTTACTATTCGACCCTAGCCTGATATTTTTGCAGACAACGACTTTGTTTTACATTCTACTGTTAAATGTTGAATACAGGTAGGCCTAAAGGCGCAACTTTACTATTCGACTCCCTTGCAGCGGTACCAACGTATAAGCAAGGAATGTCCTAATATGTCATTGTAATGTTCAATTCAATTTCTAAACGTCTGAAATAGCTAAATGAAAACTGGAAATAAGTTTATAAACAAAATGTATTGTAATTAATTATAAATAAATAATAAAACACTTTATACTTACAACTATATTTATAAGTTATTAAGTAAATATTACACGTAAGCTTATGTCAGACATGGAACATCGGATTGTGAATGCAAAAGTAAATAAACACGATACCCGGTTTCCGCTATTTCTACGGCTTAACATCACTTAATAAAATAAAATAATACACTTTTAACCTCAACTCACTTCACAAATTGTTTAATTTACACAACTGTTGAAAATATTAGAGATACATTGTATGGTAAAGCGGTCGAAATGTAAAGTGACTCAAACTGACGTACATAATGTCATTCTTGAAACACGATTCATGAATTCCGCTATTCCTCTACTTCTAACATCACCTAATAAAATATGTAGAACAAAATAGAAAGACCCCAAATTTCATCTTTATAAAACTCTTTAATAAATGAATGTACCTAATGTTAACTGTATTTTAAAATTAAACTGTACTATTAAATTTTCACCTCGGTGTAACTTGCATCAATAACGCCCCAACTTTCTTCCTTGAATTTTGAATTATATCGGTATATTTACGCATTCTTCCACCAATAAAGTAGTTCTACATCAAAATAACGATTCAAATTTAATAAAATAATTACTAACAGACGAAAACTATTGCAAATACTAATCAAAATTAGGTAATAATGCAAAGTAAAAAAAATTACAAAATGTAATTTATATTTTGTTTATTAATACATCCAACATTGTATATTATAAAGTAATACTCATTTTATTCGAATACTACACACAAATTTAAGATATGTACTTCTAATAAAACTTAAATAACATTGTAATCAATTCAAAATTGTAAACTTATAAAATTATTAAACAAAAATTAAAGATTTGTTTGAATAGAACAGTTAATTACAACCTTATATATAGGCCTATAAAACAAAAATAGCCTAAAATTGTAACTTACATTACATTCTAAATTTATTCAAATACAAATAGCAATCACAAATTAATTTCTTTTTTTTAAACAACTACAACTTTACATCATACAAAAAATAAAATAGCCTGCAATTAGGTCCACTTTACTATTTGACTCTAGGCTAGCCTATGGCAACAGAAATGCAAAAATAAGACTTACCTATACTGTTTAGTCGCAGTATGTTGCCGATAACAGTATGATTATAATATTTGTATGATTATAATATTTCGTCGTATTACCACTTTATATAATTAGAATAAAAAAAAAATTAGAGGACTGACCTAAACTGTTTAGTCACAGGATGTTGCCGATAACAGTATGATTATAATATTTGTATGATTATAATATTTCGTCGTATTACCACTTTATATAATTAGAATAAAAAAAAAACTAGAGGACTGACCTAAACTGTTTAGTCACAGTATGTTGCCGATAACAGTATGATTATAATATTTGTATGATTATAATATTTCGTCGTATTACCACTTTATATAATTAGAATTAAAAAAAAACTAGAGAACTGACCTAAACTGTTTAGTCACAGTATGTTGCCGATAACAGTATAATTATAATATTTTGTCGTTATTATCACATTTATAATTAGAATGAGTTGCCTAAACTGTTCGTTTCTACACGGGACTTGTATTTCTAGGCTACGCATACGCGCGGTTAAACACTTGTATTCCTACGCATGACGTCACAACTTATTTCGAAAATGTCGGTCCGTATCGCGATCACAAAACTATACAATTACATGAAGAATAAATACATTCTTAAATATATTATGTACAAATTGTGTACCCAAATAACATATCATAGCTTAAAACATGTAATTGCAGTTCTTAAACACATTACACAACAAACAATACAATATTAATACGCATTACGTATTAAACATTTATACGCTTTACATACGGGAAAAAATAACTTCAAACATTTATTTTTTATATTTATTCGTATATTTACAGTTAATCTTCGTCGTCTGCAAACATATCTATATTTCTATATTTACAGTAATCATTATACCACTAATCTACTGAACTACAATATATAATTCAACATTCAATTAGTACAATATAGTTAGGTTGGCAGCACTACTCTCTATCCTAAAAAAAAGGTCTTCTTTTGCAAACATATGAGCGGGGAGTCGAATAGTAAAGTTACGCCGGCCTAAACATACTGTGACTAAATACTATAGAACCTTTTAGGTTTTTTTTTGTTATTCTTGCATTTCTGTTGCCATAGGTTAGCCTAGGGTTGAATAGTAAACTTGTACCAAATGCTCTAATATAGAATTTTAGTAGGAGAAAGTATACATCCACACTCCAGCCATAGGCGTAAAAAGGGTGAGAATAACCCCCCCCCCATTGTAAACAAATATTTTGCACATTTTTGTTACATTAAAATACGCTCTTAAAAGTAACTTGTTTTCATCACCTATGCAAATTAAATGTCAAGCTACAATAAATTATTATTATTAAGTGTGGGCACTAGCACTTTATTTGATATACGTTGCAGTATATAGTGTATTCTAGAGGCAGCACATGGAAAGATTTGGCGGGGGTTGTCATGGTGCATGCGCCACTCACGGCGATCCATCTCCTGTTTGGTTTTTTGAACGAACACTTCGAATATTCACCGTTCATATATGGACGGGAGCGTTATAGTGTGCCGTCTTTTACTATTAACAAATCGGAAGCTGAACTGGACCTTGAATAGACGACACAGTATTATGAAATAACCTACAAAAAACAACAAAACCGAGATAACCTTACCTTGATCTGCTAAAAATCTGCTGGAATAAGCCTTATTCATCCATTTACAAAAGGTAACTTATTTAATACAAATTATGTACACAGAATTCAGTTAAATGGTTTATTCAACAAACAAATAGTTTGTCATTAACAAAAAATCGATATGCCCTTATGTAGGCCTATTCAAAAAAGATTAACTTATACGCCCTTAGATAAAATTAAACAAATAATTAATTAACCCACCCTGAAAAGAAAAACTAAAACCCTCCCCTTTTTCTGAATTAAATTTATAAGTTATTTTAACAAAAAGATTACAAGATAAGATTTAGACAAAAAAACAATTATTTATATACACAGTAAAGTTTTACTATATGGCTTATAATATAAACATGTACGCTTAACAAAAGAAAGAGTTATTATGCCTAATTTTGGTATACCTGCTTAGGTATACGGTTGATCAACCAACATGTTTATTTTAAAAGAAAATTTTGGAAAAATAAACAAAATAAAAAATAATAGACTAAACTGAAAATAAATTAGTTTGTGACGTCACCTTTAAATAGAATAAATTTTGAAGAATCCCTGAGGGATTGTAAGTGTCGAAAAGTAGCTAGCTGCGCACCACCCTTTTTAATATAACTTAACCTAGACAAAAATTTAATAAATATACATTACAATCACAAGAAACACTCTGTAGAAACAACCTCTAAAATGTTTATGTAGGTTTGCACATATTAATCGAAAAAAGGTTTGTAGTTTACAACAATTCAAAATTAAAAATGATTATCCATAAGCATGTTTTCTATTTTTTTTTTTATATAAGTTGACTGTCGAATACTTTGGGTAGATGGTGAAAAAGATTAGCCAGATGGTTGAAAAGGTTTAACCTGATGTAGAAAAGTTTAGCCAGAAGTAGAACCCAGTTAAACTGTAGAACAGACCAAACACAGTCAAAATTACTGATCTGACATTATGCAGAAAAAACATGTTTAAAATGGTGCTGCATAATGCTTGTTACAGATTGTCAAAAACATTACAGTTGGAACATGCTTGATAGTAATAGCAGAATGCTTTAAAGTTTATAGTTGTTTCCAAACTGATTTTAAAATAAGTTAACGACACAACTGTCCATTAAACATATGGTTTTACAGAGTTCTTTAATTATGAACATTTTAAAGTGCAAAAGTTAGAAGCAAAAAACATTTACAGTCTGATTGTATAAAAACTTAGGTTAGATATGATTGAGTCTAGTTTTAAATTTGATTAACAGAATTTTAAATAAAGGAAAGGTAGCATTATATATAGGCACAATTAATATATATATATATATGGATGAATATCGACAGTTTGAAAATCTTAAACTTAATAAAAATGAAAGCAGATCGTTACCTGGGTTAATATGGAGTGTATCTTGAAAGACGTTACAAAACATGACAACACGTTTTCAGAGTATAAACTACATTTACTTTTACTTTATAGTATACGCTGCATATATAAACTTACTCTGAAAACATTACATTACATTACATTACACAAAAGGCACTTTCCACCACAAACAACTTTCACATTAGAAGCAGCTAAAAATACGTCTTATCGTCATAGTAACACAAAGCAATATGGCCGGATGGCATGCGTTAGCTTTCTTTGTCAAAAGAAAATGAACGCAGAACCGTCAGCTGGCGTAATCTACCGAGCGGCAGGTGAACTAGGAAAGCAAGTAGGATAAGTTGCCTAAATAAGTAATTGAGGCGCGTGAAATAACTGAACGTAACAATAGGTTTTAGGTTTTCAGCGCGCATGTGATTATTCTTTTTCAAAATATTAACTTTCCAGTGATTAAATATGAATTATTCAGAACCAAATTTTAAATTAATAGATTCCTACAGAAACCAAATCATTCTTTGAGATCCTCTGCATAAGGATCATTAAAAAATATATATAAAAGCAGATGCTTGGCAAGAAATATCCGCGGAGAGGGATATATCTGCGGACCAGTATAAAACAAAAATAATATTTTTGCTACCGATAAGAGAAGAGCAAGTTGAAAAGCATCCTGGGAACAGGAAAATATAAGTTGTGAATCAAATAAGTTATTATGTCAATCTCTTTTAATTGTAATTATCAAATAAGTTAACTATGGAAGTGGCAAAACTGTCCTTGTTCCCGGATTTTTTCTCTTTTGCAAACATTTTTTTCAAAAATTTGCCAAATATAATAAAAATATCCCAATCCGAAAGTATACAGTAGCTATAAGAAAGTAAAAGGTCCAAAGAAATCATATATGCAACTAAAAAATTGATTGATGTAAAATTTTAAAAGTTATTAGCTCAGGAAGCAAAACATTTCCAGAAAAAAACTACTTTAGGCCTACATAAAACGTAAAATTTTTTTTGTAATTTTTAATATACACAGTACAAAAGTTTTTAGAATTAGAAGTGTATAAAAATATATATCAATGTCAAAAACATTTTTCTGAAAACACCAGTTTTTATGCTTCTAATACAAGACCGCTAACAAAATTAAGCCTATTTTGAAATATTATTTTCAACATGTTTACAACTTTTCTGCAAAATGAATACTGAATGTTCGTCGGTTTCTTACGGATCGCCGGAGGTTCGTTGAAAACAACAATTCCAACGTACCCAAGGCAAGAGGCGCACTGTTTGTGACACGCAAGTGTGTGCCACCTTAACAGTGTAAAATTAGTGTGTGTGTGTATGAGCCTTAGCTTATTATTGTTATACAATAGTGTAATTCTCTTTGTAGACTATCTTTTGTTTTGTTTGACTTATTTTTAACCCTTTGCGCTAGAAGAGCGTTTTTAATAACATTCCTCCGGAGTCGTACAGCCATTGGGAGTGGCTACAATGGCTACAGTCTTGTTCCTCCCAGCTTGTATGGCCACTTAGAGTGCCCAATACAAAATCCCGCGAACCTCGTATGGCCATCGTGAGTGGACTTAGCATTACGTATCTATGGAAACCTATTTCTTTTTACAAAATTATACTATTTTTTGTATCTGCTGAAATCTGTAGAGAAACTCTTGAACTATGTGATCAATGCATGATTACTTTCCCTCATTTTATAACAGCTTTGTTGAGCTCAATAATATAACTTCTATATTTTCACTCAGTGCTGTGCTAGTTGTTTTTAGTGTCGTAATTAATGGTTGATAATTATAAAATTGCGGAAATGGATAATTTAAATTAATTAGGTTATAATGTAAGTTTGTAAAATTTTAAAACATTTTCTATATTGTAGTTTGTCATTTAAAAATATGACTATTGGTTGTATCCACTTACAGTACAACCTCGTTTATCCGGACTAATTGGGACCAGACATGATCCGGTAAATCGAAAATCCGGAAATATAGAAAGAAAAATAAAACATAATGTTAAATGATAACTTACCATTTATTAATTTTCTTTTGGTCATGAAAAAACACAATATTTACACATTTATTCAATTTACACGGTAACTGTACTGTAAATCACACAAAAAATTAATATTTACACACGCTTATAATTTATACAAGGTTAATTTTTATTTACAAAAAAGTCATTAATCTTTCTCTGTTTTAATTTTGTGTGACGTTTCAATGCGGCACGATCACGTAAACGTTTCATCATCACTGGCGTTGACAATAGACAAGGCCACTGTCGCCCAGCGCCGAGGTGGGGAGATTGTGGTGCAGATTAGGGATGACCTTCGATAGCCGATGTTTTCATGTCGATGATCGATGTTTTCTACATCGATGGGAAACAACCGATGTTTCTCTCCACCATCGATGTTTTAATTTACATTATTTTTATGCATTCATTTTGATAAATTGACATACTAAGTCAATTTTATAAAATCATGACTTTCTAATATATATCGATGTTTTCGGTCTAAATACATCGACATTTTCGGGTCGATATTATTGGCACATCGAAGGTTACCGCTGATTTTAACATCGATGGTGAACATCGATGTTTTAACTACCGATGCTCATCCCTAGTGCAGAGGTCATTGCTCCTCTACTTTCTCTTCCCAGCGCATCAACAATCGCCCTATTACAGTACCTCAAGGCGACACTTTAGTGACCAGGAAATTATGTTTTTATAAAAATTAAATTTTTTTATTTTTTGTTCTACATCGATCCGGATAATCCGGAAATCCGGTTCAATGAGGTCCGGATAAACGAGGAAGTACTGTAGTTATAAAGTTCCAAACGGTCTGGACTGTGGAAAAAACGTACAACGGTCGTAAAGGAAAAGCACAAACTGATTTGATCAAATGTCAGTATTTCACGGAAATATCCGAATAGAATCCGAACAAAAAATGAGGATTCCTTTACATCAATCGAAAATATGGAGTTTTCTCTACAAATAGATATAAATATCATTATACAAATAGCCTAGATATAAGGATTGGTTACAGTTATAACGTGTTAAAAAATGTGCTTTCTCATTCGTTGAAATCTGTCCAAAGGATTTATAGAAAACTTCATATCTAAGAACCTATAATAGTGACGAATGATTGGAAGGCAGTCTTAGAAAGTTTAAATCTTGATGAATCCAATGGTGTCCTTATCTTTTTCTTAAAATAACTCTGCCGAACGATTTTGAGCCTTAGAGAAGCGACAAATTTGAGTCATTTAGTTGTGCCTTCTCGTGCCGGCATTTGCTCTTTAGAAAACTACAATTTTAGAAGGATGATTACAAATGTACATATACGTTTTAGAACGTTGGGAGAAAGTGTGTCTTAAAGGTTGTATGGCAGTAGAAACGGAGGGTAGCCTAATAATTACCTTTATCGTGATCATAGAAACACATATTTTTATGTACTTTTTCAGAAAATACAAATTTCACAAAACTTATATATTAATTGCATTTATAATGTGTTGTAACTAATTAATAAAAAGTCATAACTTTATGGTAAATTTCACATGTGTTTACAGTACTTTAATACAATTGAGCACGTATATGCAGATGATCCAGAAAATAAATGCAAGACTGGGGACATTGTATTAATAGAGCAACTACCAGAGAAACTGACAAAGTTCATAACACATAGAGTGAAACAAGTTGTATACCCTTGTGGTGATGTAACAGATCCTATTACTGGCAAAAAGTGTATAACTGAGCAATACAGGTTTGTTTATTTTATAATATTAATTTTGAACTCACTAAAATTATAAACTGAGATTATGTTAGTGGCACTTGTGTATTATAAACGGTTTTCCTTTTTTGTAAAAGTATAAAACTTGAAATGTTCTTTTTACATGTCAGGGGATGCCGATATAGAGAATACTTTCCAACCGTCGTTAGTATATGATGGTTTTTACTGGTAGATGGCAGTGGTTCTTTAAATTTAATATCGAGCCTTCCAAAGGAAGTATTAGCCTCAATTATTAGTCCCATTGAAAAGTTTTTATAAAATTGAGATTTAATTTCGGCACATATTAAGCAGGATGATTTATTTTCTACTAGGGGAGACCCTTGCGTGCTCCGCTCGCCAACCCCGTTGGTCCCTTCTATAACACATTATGTCATGTTTTCTTTACAATAATGGTTAGGATTAATAATAATCTCAAAGCTAAGATGGTAAATAATGTTAAATGTCCAATTCAAATTATTTCGTATATTTTATACCACCAGTTAAAATACAGGTTAAAGAAATCAGCAATGCTCAGGTCTACAGTTAAACAAACCTCAACCCAAAAGTTAGAAATATAATTGTTTCAAATTTTGAAATCAGCTGATAAAGGAAATATTTGAGGAAACAACTAATTGCTGTACCAACATTAAACATATTTAATAATTTTGTATAACATGGCAACTTTGAGGGCCACTGGGGCGAAGCCCTTAACATACATTGAGCTCATTTTAAGGGAAGCACAACTTCAGAGTGAGCTCTGTAAAATGACACCAAAAACATCAAAATCGGTTAAAAACTCTAGGAGGAGTTCTACTCACAAAATAACCCCTAGCAAATTAATTATGTATGTAGATTGTTCATTACGGCGCTCCCTTTTCCATATAATATTTAGTATAGTTTGCGTTGTTTTTACACCAACAGATGGTGTTCTTTACAAAAACCTAACCTAAAAGTTAGAAATACAAATAATTGTTTCAAAGTCTGATATCAGGTGTTAATGGAAATATTGTAGCAAACAGTTATTATTACCATTATTATTATAGTCAATATACATATTTAATGGCGCTCACATTTTTGTTAAATATTTAGTATACTTTTCTTTTTTTATGTTCAATAGATGCTGCTGTTTTTTTAAAAAAGTATATAAAAACCTGCTTGTATTCGGATGTATTGTTGTGTAAAAATTTCAAAGTAATCCGTGAAGAACTTTCGGAGATTTGAGATTTTGAACAAACAAACATTTACATTTTTATTTATATAGATTGAATAAGAAATATTATTTTAACGTATCCTCGCATCATGCTAGTAACCCCATGATGGCATAGACTATCTCCTACAACATTTCTTTCCAGACTGATAAATAATATTGGGTAACTATATGAAGCCAATTCCAAACGCCGTCTAAGAATCTTTTCATTCTTAATTTTGTTTGACATATACTTTACCCTACAGATTTTTTATCAGTAATGAGTTTAAAATGTCTTTCAAAAAGATAGTGCCTCAACTTCAACTATGATGTACACTTTCTTTTCAAAAACTCCATTTTACTTTTCTGTTTCAATCATCTTGTTTATTACATGATGAAAGCAGGTAACTCCACTAGTAACCGCAAATGGAATTCGGCAAAATTGGTAAAGACTCCCTCCAGCATCAAAAGCTTCTTCTTTAATCCGAATTTGGTGATAGGCTCATAGTGTTGAATGAATCATATTCAGATACCTCTGTTATAATTTCTTCTGTACTTGGAAGATGGTAAAAATCCAACAAAAATAAATCGATTAATACAGTAGGGTCCTTATTCCGAACTAGTGGGAATTCGGAATAGGCGGATTTCATGACTAAATTCAACATATTGACTGGTTAATGCATGAGTTAATTGCCGGGACACCTGCTAGTGTCAGTTCTATACAGCATTGATCGGAGGAAAGCGAGGAGGAGGTGAACGCTTGACTGAAATCATATCACATGTAGACACGGCAAATGCTTTTGACCTCGCATTAGTGTAGGTTTACACCATCCATGTTTTTTTCCTTCCGTTACGTTAAAATTCCTTTTCTTCTGAAAACAGAAGGGATAGGTTGTTCAAACTGCCCGTTTTGTCATCATGCAGTCTGTCCTTTAGTACCGCATCATCTTCAAAAAAGATTGAGAAAAAAATAAAATTCCTTCCAGATAACGAAAACGAAGGAGAAAAACGGATGAACGCAACCGGCAGGTGGCAACAACACTACTAGTGCCTAGTTGTTGTATCTAATCCTTCCTTCTTTCTGACGCACCCGGTATTGTTTCACCAGACGCTTGTTGCAGTAGCTTCCTTCCCGCAAAACGGATGGAAAACCTGAAGATAACAAAATTGGACAATTCCAACAGGCCCATTGGAATTAATGTGTTGTCAATGTCCGTTAACCAAAACGCAACGGAAGGGAAAACTTATGGTGTAAACTTACCCTTAAGCTATGTTGAACAATACGCTTCATCAATACCAAATGATGTTTGTTCGTGCAGCGATGGCGGAAAATTGCATCCTCAAGTCGAATCAGTGCTCTGTACGAATTAATGCGTACTGTAACAATCTTAATTTGTCATTAAGAATTCTATATTTTATGAGTAAATAAATACAGTAATACTTTACTATCCATGTAAATAATCCAGTTTTTTTTTAAAGTACATATATACTTTTCTTTCTGTCTCCTGTTTAAACCGGGTTTTAAAAAAAAACACAGTAATCCGGCACTGACAGATCCCCGAGTGTGCCGGATTATCAAGGTCTTACTGTAGTTCAGTTGTTCTTTGTAATGATACTAGGATGGTTCATTTTAACACAAGCAAAGCCGTGTAAGAATGCTAGATCTTGTGTAAAAATTTTAATTTTTGTTTATGGCCATAATCGATTGTAAAACTTAACTATTTTTGTTATCCAGGGACGAAGTTGAAGAAATCAATAAGCTGTACGGCAAAAATAAAGATGGTTTTGACTATGAGAATGCTCCTCCTCGTGGATGGCAAGTTAGGAGAAAGGATTTCACAGATAAACCGACTTATAAAAAGTATCATGTATTTGAAAATGATGATCAACCATATGCCGTGTAAAACAAATAATAGATAGATATAATAAATAGTAGTAAGTCAATAATTTATTGAGTTTATAGTCTGCCCTAACCTTTCCAGAGTTACCCGTTTTTATATCGCTTGGTTTTAAATTGTTTAGTGAGCACATTTACGGTTTGCTTTTTCTGGTTTAAAATATGGATTATATTTACTGTTGATGTAATAGTGTTTGTTACCTTGCTAGAACAAGGAGGTGTATGACTGGTGTTATTCATAGGAAGTTTTTTTTCATGAAAAAGTGTAACTCCGTTGTAATTATCCTAAATATAACAAATTTCTAGATGTAACGAAGTTTTTGAAACCCTTTCAACTGGCCATAGCACTCAATGAGTAGCACTCTACATAAAGAATAGAGCATGTAAAGAACCTGACCACCTCAGTATAATGGATTCAACCCAACAGTAAATTTCACAAACAAATGTATCTTGACATGAATCTTTGCAAGTCCTTCCCCAA
>JAGFPH010001040.1:206501-270635 GCA_018207615.1 Philaenus spumarius
ACAAACAAATGTATCTTGACATGAATCTTTGCAAGTCCTTCCCCAACACACCTACCACTTCTTACCCGTTGTGTAAACCTCAATAAAACAAATTTTTACCCATTAAAACCTCAATGTAACAAATTTCTTGATAATTTTTTTCAATACTTTATAAGATTCGTTACATTGTATTTTATTTATATAAATTCAACAAAATTGTTAAATTCAAAAAGCTTGCCTATGTAAATAAGAATAATTATGGTATCATCTATAGATTTGTCATAGCACTATTATTATACCAGCTGTATAAAAAATATGTTCAGTAAAGTATTGTTCCCATGTTCAGGTAAGTGTTAGTAGTTATTAAAGCAAACAACAAATTATATCATTACTTTTATTTTAAGTATCTCTACAAAAAATGGGAAAGAAGTATTTTTGTCTCAAAGCTTATAGTGTACTTTCCATAATTCGCTGATAAATTTCGCTTATATCTCGAAAACAGTGAGCCATACAGAAAATTTGTTCAATTAATAATAATATTGTTAAAGTTCACAATATTTCCCTCAAGAATGTTTCTATTAATTTTTATCGTATCTGTTATATTTTTCGAGATATTCGCTATCAAAAGTTATCAATTCCCGGAAAATTGATTTTCAAATCACGTTTTTCATCAATTTTGACATTTGAACTCCTCATCCTTTCTTTTTCAGAAAGTCGACTGATAGGAATTTGTAGAACATTTTCTTTTCTTCAAAAGTATATGTAGGCTACTTTTACTAACTAATCTTCGACAGGTCAAAAGTTACAACGATTTGAAATTGTTTGCTACATTTTGTGATTTTCGGTACAAAACTGTACTTTGGTTATTTTCATTATTCATAGCTACCTAAATGAGATAGTATATTGTTTATTTACACCTAAGGATTTATATATATATAGCCTACTATATGGTAAGTGTACAATATCAAGTATGTAATATTTTATAATGAGAGAATATATTATAAATTTTGCAATTGTTAGTGATTTAAAAAAATATTTTAAAAATTAATTTAAAATTTAATTGTGTACATATTTAACACTTAAATGTAAATAGTGTAAGAATGAGTGCAAGGGATTTTCGTGAGTGAAAACTGGTTTATTAATTACAAAATTGCTTAGCATTGTCACGGGAGAAAAGGGTACCTTTCGTCATGGGGGTTCCCAGCTGCTTCCCTTCTGTAAAAAGATGGTCATCGACTGACCTCTTACCATTAGTAAGGGGATAATTTTTTAGCATATCCTCTCTAACGTTTTTTACTAATATAAACCGTGAGAACAATATTGCATTTTATGATTACAACACAACACATCAATACCCTTTATTTTACCATAACAGTAGCAATGAATGGTCCTTCTACTGTTTCGATATAACCTATTTATCTATATTATAATTAATAAATATAAGAAGTTAGACGTTACTTCGTGTATCGCTAAATGTTACTATCTAATTTATTGGGTCGAAAGTGTGTAATGAATAGGATTTACTGTTTTACATAAATAACAATTTTGTTTCAATATTTTAAAACATATTATTTGAAAATAAAGTCTATTTTGTACTTAACACAATTATGCACTAACATTTTAATTAAAATTTGTAAACCTCGCCTTGTTTTTTAAATACGATTTCACTCTTTTTACTTAGAAACAAATTGTTCTGATTCATTCACAATCGGCTCAACGATGGTTATAACGTTTATTTTGGTTAATTCAGTCCAAAGCTTTTAATTTGCAAATATTGATTTAAATTTATATAAATAACAGTGAATACTTCACTTAAACATTTGACGCTATAGCCGCTATTAGCCGTGGACAACCAGTTGTACAACTGGTTGACGATGGTGTGGTGGGGCATTGAATCAAATGGGAGCTATTAGCCGTGAAAGATCGGTTGTACAACTAAAAAAGTTGTACAACTAGTTGACGGCCGGTGTCCGGAACCTGCAACAGTCCTGTCAACCGTTTGTGTCTCACCATGGTCGGGGGGCATTGCAGTATATGTAGCCTATTAGCCAGACACAACCAGTGCCGGCACTGTTGTACAACTTTGACGACGCGCGCATGCTTTTTGGGCTAAACCAAATTGTCAACAAACATTTGTCATTTCAGTCAGTTATTATTGTTAAATGTAGTTGTGTGTTCTCGCAGCTAGTAGTTTTATTATTTGTGTTAGTTATTTATAGTGATTAAAAAATTAACTTTTATCAGCACAAAAGTCATCAAATATTGTATAATATAGTCCTTTGATAAGCCTAGACACTAACATAGAATGTTTCCGAAACCTTCTCACTCTTCTCCTTCTCTTTTTCATTAAAAGGACAAGAAGCAGGAGCTGTGTACTACTCAACGCCATCTTTTTGATTGAAACGATTCCGAATTAAATATGCCTGTGGAGTTGTACAACTGTTTCAGGGAACTTAAAGTTTGCTAGTAAACTAGTGGTCACACTGTTGGACAACTGGTTGTCCACGGCTAATAGCGGCCTATGATCTACATACATAATCCAACTTTTTTATTTTACAAAATAAGATGCAACACATACTCAACAATTGGTTATTAAACTCTGAGAATAAATAAATCAATTTTATTTACAAAAATCATTTATTTTTAACGCCAATACTTTGAAACAATAAACAGCTTGTACTTCAGCAGAATATTAAGGAAAAATCAATCTATGTTGATACAATCAACATTCAAAACGTATACAAAAATAATCTTATACGGAAATATAACAACACTATACAAATTTAGATAAATTGTGTCAATAAATACACAGTTTTAAGTAAATTATACCCTTTGTTTTTTTTACAACTACGTTCATGCACATTACATAGAAAATTGGTTCTAGCTGTTTTTAAAATATATAAAATTGTTTTTACCACTAATTAGTACAATTAATTATTACCCTTACAAAACTAAATGACCTAAGTTATTCAATACTAATTTAAAAGTCTGTTGTCTTCAACATTCATGATACAGCATTTTAGAATAATTTTTTTTTAAATATTAAGGAAGAATTAAAAAAATATTGTGCAAATTAATACATTTCAAAAACTACAATGATTAACCTTATAAAGATTTATAGTCCATTCCAAATTGATAAAAGTTTTGAGTAGAACTTTCACATTATCATTTAAAAGAAAAGTACTTACCCACTAAAAATTTGACGAGGCATTTGTAAAAGTTATTATTTGTGTAGGCGATAATGAATGCAAAGGTTAAGAGTAGATGGTTAGAAGTAATTCAAATTAACTCTAAATCTGCCTTCACTAAATTATTACCGTAATATGTTTTTTAATATCTCTTTTAATTCTTTATCTATTTATCAATTTGTTTGTGCTTGGATCACGTCAATTCTTAAAAATATCTTATTTTTGCTCAAATGCAAACAATTCAATCATTTAATTTTGAATGAATCTCGAAAATGAAATCAATAAATGAATAGCGGCAATGTTTTTAGTACAGAAAAGCAATGTTAAATGATGTGTCACATGATCTCTTTCCCATTTAAAATTAGATGCCGTCAAAAATTCAACAAAAGAAAGTTACGATAACCATACACCAACTTTAAAGCAAACATTTCTTGGTTTTCTAGACTTTATTTTACCCTGAACGTATGAAAATAGTTAAGCTTAGGATTGGAAACAAAATTTGCCAGAAATTTTGTCAGAAATAGCAAAATCTAGTTCACGTTTAACTTGAAATAAATTATGTATTTTATGTTTAAATTTATTGTAGCTAAAAAAAACTTGAAAATATGAATACATAATATAATTTACATAAATATCTATTGTACATTTATTATAAAAAGCCACAGATTTGACAACTACATAAAACTGTAAAGCTTAGCTAAATCATAGATGTATACAGTTGGTGTGGGCTATATTATATAGATTCTCTATTATATAAAAAAATTAATGTGTAACCTAGCCTATATAAGAGACACAAATACAGTTAGTTACACCTGACACATTTCCTTCATTCTCAAATTGTGAACATTGTTGGTAAAAATTTACTTCTTATTTATTTCTTGTTAATAAGAAAAGCTGATGTATATATGCAAAATTTTCCTAAATAGCCATGTTATGAAAAATCACTCAACCAAAAGTCTTAACTAACCGTTTAGTTTTGAAATTAATTTAAGCAATATAACTTTCATATTTCTAACCCAGTCTATTTACTTTCATATTTGCTTGATATTACAGTAGGGCGTCGAAAATCCGAACTAATTGGGTTCAGATTATCAATTTGTTCGGATTTTTGAAAACAACCAAGAAAATGCCATTTAGGCTAAAATATATGCCCTTTAATCGATTAAAGCGGTTAAACAATTTACAAGTAGTAATGTAATTACAATACATTATGTAGGCCTATTATGATTTAGAAGAACCTGCACGTACACAGTAAGGCGACCATGATTACACTTGTAACTCTTAATTACAGTACAGTACATAATTAAAAGTTTACTTTTACATTATAGTTATCACAAACGAAAAATAAAAAAAATACTGTACAGTACACTACAGTATGTACGACACACTGTTCTAATGATTATTTATTGCTAGCGCTAAAGCAGCTTATTAGCGTAACTTACTGACAGCCAGTCTGCTGTGAGGGCGTGTGAGAGCAGGTATTTAGAAGTGTTTAAAAGAGATATTAATGTCAAACTGTGGTGAAGTTTTTTGTGAAATTTTTAACGACGCAATAATTGGAATTTGCGAAAACAAAAACAAAATTTTTGCAGGAGCTGCCTCGGAACGCGTTCGGATTTTTGAAGTTTCGGATTATTGACGTTCGGATTATCGACGCTCTACTGTATATAAACTGCTAACACTCACCAGTACCAAAAAATCTGAGTTTTCAATTATATGGCTGCATAGTAATTTTAGCTTTTTTATAAATGAATTAAAAATGTATTGATAGAAAAAGCATTTCCATTACATAAACGAAACAATAACATGGTTTAAAGAGAAATAAAATGAATAGTGTTAAAAAGCTACAATTTTGTATTATTTTCAACATCATTGATCCAGACTTAGTAGCATAATTGTTTTCAAAGAGCAAAATGGAATGATTTCAAAACAGTAATAATTTTATATTGAATTAGACATTTTTTTTATACCTTCAATGGTACTACAAAATGTGAAGCAAGCGACATTTTATTTTTAATTTAATTTTATTAAATTTTTAATTGAGTTATTCATTTGATTGTTTTACATTTTTTTCCACTTATAAAACATGCACTGAAACTAGAATTTTAGAAAATAAAACATAAATTTGTCAAGTAAACCTAATTTTTTATAAGTTTTATAACTATTTGCCTCATGAATTGATCGGTTTGTGGATTACCTTCTATAAACATAAACATTTTTTTATAAGTTTGAATTATGGTCTTAAAAAGAATTCACTTTTAAAGTAGTGTCTCGCTATACCGAACTAATTGGGACCAAACTAATTGGGACTAGTGTCTGTTCTAGACAGCGTTGATCAGCTCGGAGGAGGTGAACTCATATCGCACTCGGCAAATGCTCTTCACCTCGCTGTATTAGTAATAGCGTACGTTTACATCATCTGAGGTTATTTCCTTCTGTTGCTTTACAATTCCGTTTTCTTCTACAAATGGAAGGAAAGGGATAGGTTGTTCGAACTGTCCGTTTTGTCATCCCGTAGTCTGTCCGTTAGTACTGCATTATCTTGAAAAAAGATCAAGAAAAACAAATTCCTTCCAGAAATACAGATGAAAGCAACAACACTACTAGTGCCTAGCTGTTGTAACTAATCTTTCCTTCTTTCTGAAGGACCCGGTATCCTTGACGACCGGACACTTGTTGCCGTAGCTTCCTTCCCGCAAAACGGTTGGAAATCGTGAAGGGATAAACCATCTTTCATTAAAATTTTATTTCAGGCGTTTTCATCAAGCTTGATCTTTATGTATATCTCTATTTAAATTACTGTTATAACAATAAATGTACGTTTTTTCACAAAAGTATTTTTAATTTCTCTTGTTTTATGTTAAAAAAAATTTGGAAAACGATTGACCCTAAAGGCCATCCCTGTAACTTCCCGCTAAGTTTAATTACAAAAGTATGATGAAAGTTTAATAACACTATTTTTGGAAATTTTGAACTGCCATAACTTTTGAATGAATCAACTGATTTTTATGCGATTTGCGGCAATCGATGCAGTTTTTCGAGTCCATTGAAAGAATCGACAACAAAAATTTTTCAGATGAAAAGTTTCGGAGAAATTGAGGAAAAACACTTTTTTTAAATTTTCTTTCGTTCACGATATCTCGCGAATGAATCAACCGATTTTTATGCGATTTGCGGCAATCGATGCAGTTTTTCGAGTCCATTGAAAGAATCGACAACAAAAATTTTTCTGATGAAAAATTTCGGAGAAATTGAGAAAAAACACTTTTTTTGATTTTCTTTCGTTCACGATATCTAACGAACAATTAACCGATTTTGACCGGACTGGTAGCGATCGACATCGCTTTTCAAGGTTAAAAGCTGATTAGATTTTGGAATTGATCGGTAAAGCCGTTTAAAAGTTATTCCAAAAAAACCTGATTTAAAAAAATGTTATTTCTTAGTTTTTTCGAAATTTCTTAGAACCTACCAGTCCGAATTAGTTGAAATTTTCAGGAAATCTAAGTTTGATGGAACTCTTTAGAACGCCATTTGGTACGATCCAATCGGTTAAGCCATTCAAAAGTTATAAGCGGGTCACATACTTACATACACACACATACATACAGACAGGGTGACACCCTCTCGGGAGTGGTCAGGGAAGATTCCTAGGACCTCAAAACGTCGAGATCTGATGAATACTCGATTTTCGAAAAACGAGCTGAAACCAATAACTTCCCGATTTTAGAAAATTTACAATTTTCTTAGCGGGAAGTTAAAAATCAGTATTTTTTTCTAACATACTCAGTTTGGAATAGGCGGATTTTCGGAATAGCGGGATTCTTCTACTGTTCTTTTGACTGACTATACTTTAAATTTCCGATAATTTTGTTATCCTGTTTGTAGCTGTAGTACAAATACTCAAAGAGTTAACTGAATATAAGGGTCAACAATGCAAACTAATAAGTTACTACAGATATCGACGCGAATGCTGGCACTTGGCCTTGTAATAGCGTGATGGGCGAGGGGTGTGGGGGAAGGGCGTAAGTGGAGACAAAAAACATTTTCCTGCGCCGCTTTCTATTGTGATTCATCTTTTCAACGCACTGAGACAGATTATAAGCTTTATTAACATCTCAAGGTAATTATAATATGTAAAAAAAGACCTCAGATATAAGTTGAAAAGCATAAAATTGGAACATGGAACTGATTTATTTACCTGCCGGGAGTACTGATGTTTTAAGTATGGTTAGTAGCCGATAGTCCAAGTGCCAGCATTCGCGCAGGGATCTGTACTATATGTTTATCCCTGACGAATTCATGTAGGGAAAACATCACGCAAAAACTTACTTTTTCAGCCAGTTATACTTTTATGTTTTTCGTCACCGGAATAGTCTTTACCCATACTTGGAGCTATTTGTTACCACTTTAATATTATCGTAAAAATGAAAATAATATTGCGATTAAAATATTATTAATTGTAATCAAATAAAATTTATTTCATTAGTTATACAAGTTTTACATACTACATTTAATATTTTTAAAAATGTGTTAAGGTTAGTGGTGAAATAATGCAAAAGGCCTGAATTTACAATATCTAATAAAAAGAAAAATATGTTTTGTACTATACAAATTATGTTATACCAATTTGTAAAAAAACTTTAAAATACAGTAATCCTTCGCTATTCACGGGGAATAGGTTCCGACAAATTACCACGAATAACAAAACCGCGAATAGCGAAAACTAAATCTTTATAGGAAAAGGGACGTTATGTTCTTGACATAAGTTATAGAAAATTTTAAAACATTATGTCCTAATACCTATAATTAATTAATTTACATAAGATATAGGCAGTCGTAGTTATACGCTGTTTGGCTTTACGCAATTTAGCTTTTACGCGGTAAAAAAGTCCTTGAAAGGTTTAGTATTTGAGCTGAGTTGTTTGGAGTGTAGTTTACAGTTGATAATTTTATAAGTTATTGGAGCGTTGTTTGTCGTCTCACTCTCCCCTCATGGTCAGTGCTCTCATAATGGTACCTTTACCCATCCCTACTTGCTCGTTCAATGTCTGGGTTTGTCTATTTTTAGAACTTAGTCATGACAAGGCTTCAAACTATCGTTCGCTGTCAGTAGCGAAAATATTGGTTACGAGTGATAAAACGTAGTAAAAACTTTATTTCTTTCAAAATATTTTACTGTAATTTTAATTAATTCTTTAAAATTCATTTGACTTGCTGTACACTAAATTGATATATCCAACTAAATCACAGTATGCCATTGACCTTCATTTGCACAAGTCTACTTGTATTCACGCAGAGGTGTGTTGTAGGGAAATCCTATCTTGTATGTTTTGTTGTATTTGCGAGTGTTTCGCCGACGTGGTATTTATAGAATGTTATTAAATTCGTACAATAATAATTATAGTACAGAAACTATAATAATTTACAAATTTTGCATGTACTTTATTGCTATTTATACAGTATTTTTTCTTTTTTTAGCGACCACAAATAATCAAAACCGCGAATACCAAGTCCGCGAATGTCGAGGGATTACTGTAGTCTGTGATAGTAATTTTTACATGGCTTACTTTTACATGCATTACATACATTAATAGAATACGTTATTTTTTAATTAAAAAAATTCCAGGGTATATTCTTTAAAATTTGTTTCGAGAACATTGATTTGACAAAAGTTCCTTACCATTCATAATTTATTACAAAAATATGTATAATTAACCTACACTAAATATTATTACAGTATATTAAAACCGATTCATGCTAAAATATTATGTTAAAAAGATACATTTATTTAATTTGTATACAACAGTTTGTAGAATTTCAATTATTACATTAAAAATAAAATATATAAAGTACATGATAAATTACACTCTGTACATAATAAATAAACATTGGGTGGGCCCTCATTCGCATTCATCAGGTCTCAAGAGTGATATTTTAAGTTAAAGCTATTATTGCAAGATTGGCGATCCTGCATAGAGCAAAACATTTCAAAACAATACAAACTACTGCTAACGAGAACAGTAAAACAAACTATGAGACATGAAAGTCAGTGCAATTGTTTTAATATCACCGTATGATATAATATTGTTTTGCAAATACTCTATTATTTGAAGAGTTGCATAGAAACTCACCTGTCACTAAAACTTTTCATTTACCCATCCCATTCTTTTGTCTTACAGTATTTAAATAAGTAACATTACTTTTTAGTCAACATCTCAATATTGTACCCCATTGAAACTACTGATTTCAAATCTTCTCACTATTATAACTAAACTAATTTTCTATAATATTACAGTTTACCGTTCTGACTAAATGCCAGACATAAACACCTGGTTGCACGGTAGAATAGTATATTCCGAATATAAAGCTTTTATAATATTTTTAAATACGTCGCGTAAAATGTATTTCTGTTTAGTTAAAATGCACCAATTAACTGTTTTACAGCTGATTATTTTTAAAGAAGTCCGAATACATTACATCTGTTTACAAAATGCCAGAAACACCTAAAAACATTATTATCTTTAATTTCGGTAAAATATTGTTATCCGTGTGGAAAATAATTTAACTGTGTTTTAGTGATGACTGTTAGTATAATGTATATTAAATAGGTCAGCAATTATAAATTCATTATGTTCTACTGACAATGATAATAGTTTAAGTAGGACTACTGATACAGTTTCACATTGGCTACAGTGCGTCAAAACTGGTCTTGCGCATTAATCAAGAAAAGCTTATTCGTATTGCAAAAGGTTAACATTTGAAACCCCATTATTACTTATATTCTATTTTTGGTAAAAATTCAATTAACCAACAAAATCAATATGAATTAGTGAGAAATGGTGAAATTTGTAGTTCCGGTTGGGAAAAATCTAAAATGTTGAAGGTATAGCAACACGGTTTCGAAACATTTTGCTCTGCTTAACTAATATTTATAAATGACAATGTTTTAACTCAACTCCTGAATATTCACATTAAAAGTCAAGAATTATCACAGTTGGTAATTAAATTGAAATGGTAAATTCAGTCGCCTTCAAGAAATTCTCTCTCTAATGTGGCGCCCATCATGTTCCATTCACCATCACTAATCTCATCGGGAGGTTCATCACTACCGACACTATTACCACTGCCTTCTCCAAGTTCAATGTCACTCGGTAATCCTCCGCCCCTTCGGAACCTTGCGCTGATGGATTCATCGTCATCATCTGTTTTTGTTTCCTCCCGTGGTCTTTTTCTACCCCATCCTCGTACGTGATCACCTGAAAATATAAATAAAATATTTTTTTTCATGATTCAAAGCAGTGCAGTATATTAGACTTATACAAAATGGCAATGCTTTAAGGAGGGGTAACCTGTTTTAGCAATATTTACCAGAGTTCAAAAGTATTTAAAATGTAGAACAGAAGAAAAACTAATTTACTACTGTAGGAATCGAAATAACAATTACAGTAGAGCCGCGACTATCCGAGTTAAGGGTTAACCGAGGTAATGTAAAAAAACAAAAAGTTTGGTTAGCGGTAGATGCTTGCATTAAAGTAGCAGTGCAAAGTGAAATCCGTATATATCGGCAAATCTACTGTACTGTACTTATATTAGTCACATAATGTTTCGTCAAAAATGATTCCGGTAAATAAAATGCACAGTTTTTAATCATTATTTTAAATACAGTAATTCCAATGATTTAGGATTAGAATTAGGATTTTTTATGTTTTAAGGTATTTTGACCGGTACAAGTACTGTTTATTCAAGTGAATAATAGATTTTCTAAATAAATAACATAAATTATTTATTTATAAATAGTGAACTAAATAAACAATCAAACAAATGACTTGAATAAACAGTAATATTAATCGGGTAGTCGGATACACTTAGTAGCGTAATAAGAGTAGCGAGACGTTTGGTTTCTTATGTGACGACGCCATACCATACCAATCTTCTGTCAAATGTAACCCAAATATTGTACTTAGATGTTTTAATATACAAGAGGACAAGTTTTTCTGCAAAGAGTAAAGGAGCCTTAATGTGATTTCACTGGATTTATATTCCAATGTAAATTCCAAATATAATATATTTTCCAGTATATCACACAATGAAAGTAACTGTACTAATTTTTACCGTAGTACTTAATTAAAAAACTGTTTTTAATTCAAATAAATATGTTAACAATCAATAAAAGAATGAGATTATAAAAACATCCAAAATATTTTGTATGTAGCTTTTTTAAGTTAAAGGCTAAACAATGTACATACATAACATTACCAATTTACTTAGTGAAAATCCTACTCACCGGCCAATGAATCAGCAGAACTCGAACTCGACTCCTCACTTTCGATCAATGGTGGTTGACGCTGCCGTTTCTTTGACTTCCCTTCTCCTTCGCTTTCAGATTCATTAAATATATCTTCAACTTCAGCATCCATGTCTGCGATATCTTTGGAGGAGAACGACATTAGAGGATTGATGGTATCCATGAACCGACCCGAAGGCGTGCGAAGTCGTGGAGCAGGTGTACCGTGTGTAACTGTATGTGGCGGACTTGCACAGTGAGGAGGCGGGTGTCGTGAACCAGCACGCTCACAGCCGACTGGAAATAATTCTTCAGAAACATGCTCCCATCGCTCTGCACATGTCCAAAGCCAGTCAGGAGTCACCATTTTCACATTTTTCATTTTCCTTACTGCATTTACCTGCAAAAAAAATGGAGTTGTTCATGTGTAATGCTTGTATTATTTGGATAGCGCTAACTATTTTCTGATGTAATCCTAAAATAAACCCGGTAAATATAAGTTACTTCAAGATACATTTTGAAACAAACTGAGAAACTTTGAAGGAAAGGAACACATGGGGAATAGTCTGGAATAAAAATTGCATGGTTTTTGCGTATGCAGCACTAGAGGGCTCCACACCCGGGTCGCTTTGCTCACCAACCCTCGCAGCGACTCACGGTGAAGCAAATGCAAACAGATTATTGAATACTGTGATATTTTCACAGACGATTGATTATTGTAATGACGATTGATTATTGTAATGACGATTGATTAGGACAGACATTTTTCCAATTTTTACATAGAAGAGAGACAATTTTCAAGTTATAAAACTAGACCAAAATATGACATGTTAAAGCAGAATTTAAACTGGTCAGATACACCTAGTAAAGAATAAAGTTAGCATTATTTTAATAGTGATAGGTGTTTGAATTATGATATAGTAAGTCTTTTTCGTTGTTTGTGTTTGCTTTTGCTTATTACCTACCTTAATTTTTTGTTTTTATGTAAACAGTTGTGAAAAATAATTACCTGATTATAAATTTACCAAGTTAGTTGATATGCTAATGGTTGTAAATACTTTCAAGAAAAGTTGTTTTGTTCATTATAGGCCTAAGTTAAAATTGTGTTAAGCTTTTGATCCAAATCAGCTGTTATATTTATAATAAATAACAACTGATGTTTGAATTATTATACAGTATAGATTTTTTGTTTGTGTTTATTTTGTTAACCTAACCTAAAAAAGCTATTGTTTATGGAAAATAATAATTAACTGATTATAAATTTGATAAGTTGGTTTGAAATAAATAACTATTCTGATTTGTAGTTTAGGTATTTATATTTAATGTATACATTTGGTATTATTTACCACCTTAGCTTTGAAAGTGTGATTCATTCTCGATCTCTACTAAAAACAGATTATAAATATAAAAGTAGATAGGCCTTCAGTAATAAAGTGTGAAGTGTAAAATGTGTGGGTTGGTGTGTGAAAGCACTTTAATATTAAGAGTCTCTCCTAATATTTGAATTCACCATTTTTTTTTAAAATTAACTCAATATGATAGATGGTCCTAAGGTTAGCTGGAAAGTCATATGTATTAAGGAACTGCTTTTTTGTTGGTCAAACTGCTGGATGGTCATTCAGGAATTCTTAAAATCTTATTGCTGAGCAGAAAATTGATCTTTGAATAGTTGGGTAATTAGATTACATGTTGGTATTTTATATTATAACACAATCATTTTAAAATGAATGATTTAATAAGAAATAAATGTTAATGGCTTTGAATACACTTTTATGAAGGTGTTGGGTGGTGTGATCAATTTTTGCAGTTTTAACTCAAGTTTTAGTAAAAGAACTAATATATACCTTAGCCGTGCCAGTCCTCACAGCGACTAAATGAGTCATATCTTTCTCCAGATCCTGCGTAACCTTTGCCCCTAAACTGTATGCAACATTATAAGGCTTACTCTCCTCTAAACTTATATGCCTCGGTACCAGACCACTAAACACCAGTTTAGTTCCGGCTAAAGTTTTCTCCCTGACTGCTGGTATCACTTGTTTCAAGTCTGCAATGCCTTTTATCTTTTTATCGTAAAGATCGTAAAAAAGTTTGTGAATGTTTTTAAGTATCTCTTCCAGGTACATTAAATAATCATCAGATTCTTCGACTTCCAATAGTCTTTCGGTTTGTTTTACAAGATCAGGGTTTCTCCTTTCTTCTCCGAAATTTGAAATTTCATTAGCTTTAGCTTCAATATTTAAAAATTCATTACCAGCAATATTTTTTTCATCTAATAATTGTTTTGTTTCAATTACTTTAATGGTATCTCTATGTTGTTTAACTTTGGTTACGACTGTTTCTTTTTGATCTTTAATATCGTTGGCGACTTCTTTGAGATCTTTACATTCTTCTAATTCACTGATAACATCTTTATCTTCTTTTCCATCAGTTTCAACAGTTGTTTTTTCAATATGTATATCTTTGTTTTCGCTTTCAACTATTTTATCATCGTTACGTAGTTCATCGACATCCATTTCATTACTAATGTCCTCTATATCAGGTTCTGCTAACTTAACTTTACTTTGCGTTCTCAATTCTCCTTCTTCCAATTCACTCTCACTTGAATCATACCGCTTCTTGCTTTTCTCTGTAACTGTAGAACTTTCTTGTATTACTTGCTTTATGGTAGTACCTAAAAAATACAAAGCATGCTGATAGAAAAAAGAAGACATTATATAAATGTCAATTTACATAAAAAAGTATTGCTTTTTTTAATTCTCTTTTTTTAAAGAGTTGAATATTTTCCAGAAAACTTTCAAAAACAGTATTACAACAAATACAAATTTAGAGCATTTAATATTTTGTAACTTGGTAAAACTTGTGTTTAATTGCTAACAATAACAGAAAAAATATTTTTTAAATATCAGTGATACAAGCAATTCATAGTTTAAAAGTGTAAGTGACACAGATCTATAATTTTATAATTATGGGTGCGATTCACGGGACTGCTAATTTAAACATTACCAGCAATACACGGTTTTGTTAACTTCAATAGGATCAGTAACAAGGGAGTGATTCACGAAACTGATAATTTAATACAAGCCTAAGCACTTATTTTGTAATATAAAACCTTTTTACATGCTTTTCTTCAACTCACTACCGTTCAACCAGTGGTTGGACCGGTGCACGGTCGCCTCGGTTCTTTCCGGATTGCCTCGTACTGCTTCGTATAGCACATTGCTTTACTACTGCGTTCTCGCATACGTGCATTAACCCTCAGATAGGGGGGGGGGGGGGGGGCAAAAATTTTCGGAAAAATTTATGACTATAAAAAGTAAAAAATTAAATAAATGAATTTTTTTAAAAATGCTTTCCTATCCATGAATAACATAAATAGACTCGAACTAAAAAAGCATGGGGCGTGCTCTTGCCAAGTTCCAAAAACATCACGCCCCATGCTTTTTGGGTGTGTTTATTTTGTGAAAAGTAAAAAGAGTGCAAGCTATCAAGTCTCATTACAATATCAGATTCGCTGAGGAAGAATTAATTTTATATGTGGGTTATTTTTTATTTTTTAGTTCAAGTCTATTTATGTTATTCATTGATAGCAAAGCATGTTTAAAAAAAAAAAAAGTATTTATTTTTTAATACAAACATTAATTAACCCTTACAGTGCCCTGGTTATAGCTCAAATTGGCGAGCCGGTTTTTAGTGTTTTGCAAGTATATTTTAAAAAAATACACCAAAAATAGTAATTTTACCCCAATCTAAAAGTGTTCTATACCTTTTTTGTAGAGAAAGGTTCAAAGAATTCAAATTGCCATTAAAAAATTTATTGATGTAAAATTGTAAAAGTTATTAGCTCAAGAAACAAATAATGTTCAGTAACGAAAGGAAAAAGTTCAACATTAGGCCTATATAACAAGTAGTAGGGTAAACATTTTTTGTAATTATTGTGTAAGCGTAAAAAAGTTTTGTAATTTAGTTCTAAATAGAACTTTATAAAAACATTTATCAATTTCAAATGTCTTATTTTGAAAAAAACAGTTTTTATGTTCCAAATACACGACTGTTAACAAAACTAGGCCTAGTTTGAAACGTAATTTACTAATACTGTATATTCTTTGCCCAAAAATGAAATATTATTATAACAAAGTGTAGAGGATAAATCAAAGAAAAGAACGGTATACTTGTCTTGCCTTAGTTCACAAAAATGTTTGAGTTATCTTTATTTGAATAACAAAATGACATGAATCTAACTAATGACATTTTGCCGTCGATAAAGGTCGGATAAGAAGGGTGCGTTGAATTCCGTGGGAACGAGACGGAGCAGACGGTCACACCAGACCGCTCTAATTATGTACTTTTCACTGCTGTCTAGACAAACAAAAAACTGGTTATTTCTAGTTTACTTCCCACAGTTAGAAAGATCAAACTGTTCTCTACAAAATGGTGAAAAGAAATCTGTCAAAACATATGATATTGTAGGCGTTATCTCGGTTGACAAATGTGCCTGTTTCATTGGTTTACTGTCCAATCACAAGGTTTACAGAAATCGTCGCCATAAATCTTGTAAAATAGTGACATCTGATTGGAAGGCACTATTAGAAAGATAAAATCTTGACGAATCCAATGGTATGTTCATATTCTCGATAGAAATACTTCTGTAGATGGTCTTGGACATGTAAGAAGTGGGAAATAACAGTACAATTGTATGCAAATTCACGCACGGAAACAGCTGTAACCCGATCTGCATATTTTAAAACTATGATTACGTATGTAAATATAGGCCTACGTTTTACAAAAAAGTTTTAAATACAAAAATTAAAGTTTAATTCATTTTTTTTCCAATGGTGCCGGTTTTATTACGATTGGATGATTTTAAGTGAATTAATTAATTGAAAATGCAAATTTATGCAAATTCTCGCTAATTGTCGAAATGGCTGCATCTTGCGCCTGAGAGAACGTCACTTTGTGCAGTCTGACACTGTGAAGGTTAAATAAAATTGTTTGGCAATAATGTTTCCTTCGAGTTATTTAAAAAGTTAACAATTGCGTACAGTTAAATAATATCATACAACTACCTTGAGCAAACTTTGCAAAATCATAACCCTCTTTCTCATCGTTCTCATTTTTAGTGAGTCCTGGAGGAGCGTGTATGTCACCAGTGTGCTGGAAAAAGTGATATGGTTTCACATGAATCAAATTTGGAGCAAAATTCCACACATCTTCACGGTCGTCAATGATACACACTAGTTCATCCCCACAAGGGAATAATGCCCTGAAATAGAAAAATTTAGTTTAGAAAAACCACATAATATTATGAATCAGAAAAAATTAGTTGTCAGACTATTTAAAAGTTAACTGATATGTATATATATATATATAAAAAAAAAACAACAACAAAAAACAAACAAGAACACGGTAGAATATCAAAACAAGAATAAGTTCCATACAATAATATGTTTCTTTTATTACAAGGTTCCTACAGAATTATCTGTTACCAATTAACTTTATGAGAACAGGTAATCTCATAATTTGATTGATGTGGAGCATCATACTAATTTTAAATTAAACAAATTCCACTTGTGGAGGCAATTCAAGAAACTAACTCTTAAAAAGCTTGTCAGTTAAAATAAAACTGCTTCAACAACTTGTCTTACAGCAAGCTGGATCAAAGAAAGGCTTATCAGCTTTCTCGTTACCGCCAGTACAGTGGTATGAAACAATTTTCCTTAACCATAAGAACCTTGTATTGTTTTTTATTTCATGTTTGGCAAATTTTGATTCAGATTTCGGTAGTTGTGAAGATTGCATTACGGAAGCCCCAATTGCTCTTTAATTTTTTCCCAAATGCTCACTCTGTCCTTTATATTTTTTGAGGCAATCAGAGCATGGTATTTGGTTAGTTTCTATCTTCTGAAGTTTGCTAGCCTTGTTTGTAACCATGTTTATTTTATTAAATAAAATACTAGTTGGGAATGTGGTAATGTAATCTTTTAGTGCAATTAATGATGAAGGATAACCAAAACCAAGTAAAAATGAACTTTTAAATTGATTTTACTTAAAATAAAGTCAAAACAAATACTTTACGGAAATATTTCTTAACTATAGGCCGCAACAGTTTATTAATTGATGTAAAAATTCCTTATCCACACATTGATGCAGAGTGTAACACAGTGCAATGTAATAACTTCCTATTTACTAAATGGAATATAAAACAAATATCTGACAATGAAAATTGAATTTACACTTTTGTAAATCAATGAACTGATACTTTAAACTTTACAGAATTGATTTAATTATCGACCAATTATATTCGATAGTTTCATTTTAAAAGAAAACCTATAATTATTTAACCCTTTCAGGAGTAATGATGTACCGGTACGTCACCAGCAACACTAACCACAGGAGTAGAGTATATATTCATAAAAATTACACTAAGGAGTAAACAAAAATTAAATTCAGATAAAAACAGATATATTTAGTGACACCTTAATAAATAGTGAGTTATTTTTGGTCTGAAATGGTACAAAAAGTGAAAACTGCTACATTTTTAAAAGTTCTTCTTTGTATGAAATATTCCAAAACACATAGGGCAACATTACAGTCTAGACACTCGTAGGGTACTGTGTATCTTTTAGTTACTATTTCTTGAGTTTTGGTGTTTGAACAAACATAGCTAAGTTTTTGAACTCTTCGATTCTGTCCCTCACGATTTGGCATTGGACATGGAAAGTGGCGGCCTGTCAGGCGTAAAGGATGCGTGTCGCCACTTGGTGTAATTGCTCTTGGTACGGGTCTTTTTTCTTTTGGAGTATAGTGGGTTTCAAAAATCTGTCTGATAAAATGTATCCTGAAGTAGAAAAAAAGGGACCTTCTTTGTTGATACATTCATCACTCCAAACATGAAGGAGGCATTCAATATGGTAAGTCCAAAAAATGGATATGTAATTTTCGGTACTATTTAGTTGTTTTTCGGGTGGTTTATGCTTTATTATGTTTTTGAGAACCTATCACAAGTAAGGACTGTGACAGTTACTGCCCATGCCACCGAGAGCTTGCAATCTACAACAGCTGTGACAGTGACAGAAATCATCGCGATTGCCCGATCAGATTAGAGGGCCCCACCACATTACTGAATCAGCTGTGATGATCGCTACTCCTTTCTAGTTAAACTCATACTCTTCAAAAGGTTAAAAAGTTCTCTCTGTAAATATAATTTGGCAGCTATAAGCTCAGTCAATGATTACAATTTCACAATTACATTATTTGACTATTTTTAAAGGGAGGGGGTTGTCAAGTTAGCAAAAAAAAACAAGGTTTATTTATACAAGTATTTATTAGGCCTAACATAAGATTCGGAATTAAAGCGAAACAAATTAGAAAATATTAATTTTCAATTTCAAAGTCAGCATTATATCATCAAAAGTTTAAAATTAGTTTTTTTTAACAGTTTATCTTTCAAAAATTTACTTACTGTAGGATTACTTAGTGTGGCATCTTATATTGGCTATAGAAATTTTAATTATTATTATTATTAGCTTAAACAAATATCCATGTTTAACTGTTTACTAACTTGAGATTAGCCATTTTAGAGTTGGGATTGAAACACTCGTCTCTGGATAGAATTCGGTGAGAAAAAAACTTTCCATCCGGATCCAGAAAGTGTGCGATCGTGTGAGCATAGTTGCGAGCGCCGAATGTGCAGATGTGCAACTCGTAGTACTGACTAATCTCAGACAGAAACTGGTGAGTACCTGGACGTAAACGTGTGTGATACCAAGGAGAGAGTGGCCCATATAGTTGGAAATGATAGATGTCCTAAACAAGGAGATTAAATGTATTAGGCATACTTTGTATAAGGTAAACATAAAATCAGGAATCAGTAATAATTTTTAACAATTAAAAATTTCAAACAACATTAAAGAAATTTTAACACAACACAACAAAAAATTATTCAAAACGTTTGTTTGTCGCCATTCCGAATATTGATATAATAAATATATATTTTGACTTACCGTCTACAATATTCATGGTTCGAATATTGTAGACAGTAAGTCAAAATATATATATTTTTAAATTATTATTATAAAATATTTCAAACCAACCACGAATAACATTGAAATTACTAAAAATGATTCAGTACGGTACTCTGATCAAATGTTAATACTTGTCTGCACCTACACACACTGTAATACCTCAGAAGTATTCTCAATTGATAAACTCTTCCACTTTATAATAAAACTAGCTGGCCCGATCCGGCTTTGTACTGATAGACATATCAAAGTTAAATGTATATTAATAAAAAATATATATCAATAAATATATTATAGTATGTATTTCTTATGGAGATTTTTAGTAACTCTGACCCACCCAAACCCCCTAAAATTCGAATTTTTCGAAAACCTTTCTTAGCTAGCACCTACGACCCTAGAGGAAGCTACATACCAAATTTCATTCCAATCCGTTCGGTGGTTTTTGAAATTTCGTGATGAGTGAGTCAGTCAGTGGCATTTGGATTGTATAGATTACAAGGTTTTGTCACTAAAATCAGCTACTACTTCATAGTGAATTTTATTTTAAAGTTAGCAGACAAAGAGTAAAAAATTTCCCGTATACTCCAATTTTGGCTGAGTTGCCAACATACGCACATAAAAACTCTGTTGTATCACAAAATCTTTTAATGATTTAATGTAACTACAAACTAAAGAAAAAACATAATAAATGAAAACCATATTATTTAGTGCTGCAGCCAATACTTCATAGAACTATATAAAGTCTAACAAGTAAAACAGTCATAAACCTAAACATAGACTTAGGTCTAGATATAGATTTATTACACACTTACTATTTCATCAAACATTATGTTATACAATATATATTTAAAAACTAGCTTAAACTAAATAAAATTTTCCCTTTTGTGACAACTGAGCATTGTTTTTCATCATGCTAACTTCTTACAACTATATTAAAAACCAAATAAAATTCATTTTCATGAATAGGCCTATGTATTTTTAAAACCAAGCATACATTAACTTAAGCTCTCCTTTTTGTTTCATGTTTATAAGAGGCTTGAACATAAAGGATGTAAGATATATACACTTATATTGATCAAACATTAACAAAATGCATGGGTTGGTAGAACTACTTACTTTCTTTCCTAAACTAGAAAAAAGGCCACCAGTTAGTATCTTTTAACAAGTTGTGGTATGCCAACTGGCAAGTTCTCCAGCTATCCAATAATAGTCAATATCTTAAAAAGATTTATGTAAGTACAGCTAAAAAACATATGCCTATTTGATTTTATACTTTCTATTAGAATAAGTAATACAAAAGCTTCGGCCTACCTTCAAATTATTGGGTATATTATCATTTGTTGTGTGAATAATAGTCTGATCCAGATCGACAAGTAAAACCAACTTGCGGTCTTGTAAAAGTCGGTCTTCATCAGCTTTGCCCAAGATCTGAGCTTGCTGGAAAAACCAAACAAATTAACTTTTACTTTCTTTAAATATAACCTGAGCATAAATATAACAGACTGTTAAGTAGTGCTGGGAGCTGAATCGAAGTCATATCCAAACAACCTTTGTAAATCTAGTAGCATAAGCTACCTTTGCATGTGGTAACATTTTAACTTAAGCTGTCATTTCTTGACTAAATGTCACAATCAACGTACACGTTTAAAGTTAACAATTGCACATTTTTAAGCTATCACTTTGTACAACTAAGCTGGATGTCAGAGGCAAACTTAACGGCAAAAATGTTGTTAAGGTAGCTTTAACGAAGTAATTGACATTATAGCTTTGAGAAAATTGTACTAACAAGTCAACTTGCTACAGACCTAGTAAAACTAAAAACAATTGAGTTTGAAATTTGTATGAAAAGTAATTAAGCCTATTTATTCAATACAGAACAATTATTAATCAATATAGGGTACAAACCTCTTCGCTAACTTTAAGTTCAGGAACACTATGGACCATAGGTACTGAAGCTTGAGCAAATACAGCATCCTCTTTTCTTAAATCTGCTCCACACTCGGCACATAAATCGTTCATTACAGTCGGATGAGAACATCCTCGTTCCAATTCCAATAGTGGCCCACTAAAAGGAGATATGTATAATTAGGTACATGGATTCTAAGATATTCCTAATTTTAACACAATGTTCCACGTAGTTAGTACAATTAAAAAGTAACTTGATTTGGCAGCAATCAAATGCCTTCAATCGTCTTTCTGACTACAGCTTTACTGTTTCTGTATAAAACGCCATAATAAAACCTAACCTGTTCTAGATACTAAAGCACAAATAAATATATGCTAATTGTTACTACCCTACTTTGTCACAAGCAAAACTTTCCATATTGAGATATTTTTCGTATTTATGTATTCTAACAATAAATTAACATGATTCAAGGCCCGGAAAAATATTCAAACTTAAAATAAAAAAAATAGCTTGAAATTCTAACTTATAGTATTCCTTGTTAGAAGTAACCTTCCCATTTAGAGATATGTTATCGGTAATGGACTGCAATCAACCAATAAACATGTTTGAATAGCCGGAACATCAAAATATAGCTGAAATGAAAGGATTAAAAAAAAAAAATAATAGCCTGAAGTTCTAACTTAGTCCCAGTTGGTATGTTTGCCATAACAACTGATTACAACCGCCCGCCTCTGACCCGCATTTTTAACAAACTTTATTGCAAAACAACTTAATTGATGTTACTAACTTATAAATGTTTACAAAGTGGAAACATACTGAGACTAGAGACTGTAGATTAGAACTTCCGGCTTTTTTTATTTTCATCGGTTCAACGAACATACGACACTAGTTGTGCATCAGATGATGACTTTTAAAATAAGTTAGTCATTCGTATTTCTTTTTTCATTGTTAGCCTAGAATATGTAAATATATAACATATCTCAATATGGGAAAGTTTGCTTCTGGCAGTGAAAACAATTATCAAATATAGGATATATCATAAAAATTTATAGTACGTACACCTCCACCTACGAGCAAGAAAATGTTCCAGAACATATGCCTAATAATAGGCCTAATGTTTTATTCTTATTACTAAGATAAATTCTTAAACTAAAATAAATTTTTAAAAAAATTTAAAAAGTGTCGGCCTAAAATAAATATGTAAATGTATCACAAAAACAATGTGCTTAAGTAAACAGCATTATGTCTACTCTCTTTCCTAAAAAAGGTCATACCTGCAAAGATATAAGCAGGAGTAATAAACTTATGCCAACCTTAATTAGTTCTATAATTTCAAATCACATTTTCAATTATTTTTAGGAGAAAATAGAGGAATGATGTGCTAAGAAGATTGTAAATTAGACCTAGATACATATTTGGGCGCAAATTTACTATACGACCCTACACCAATAGAAATGCAAGAATAAAAAATAGTCTGAAGTTCTAACTTAGTCCTTAGTCACAGTATGTTTACCTGAGTTCAACGTTTAACAGTACGGTACAAAAAAAAAAAAAAACTGTTGAATAAAAATTAAGCAAAAGCTTTTTGCATTTAGTTTTGGCTTTAACTTTCACTATTAAGTCAAAGCTTTTAGTCTTAGCATTTGGTTAAAGTGAGGTGAATAACCTTTAGCTAAGGGGCATATTACACTGTCAAAGTTGTTTGTCAAATAATTTGTCAAATCATTTGTCAAATCTTTGTCAAAGATCTTTGATGAAATCTTTGTCAAAGAATACATATTACACCTATCCAATTCTTTGATCAACTTTGATATTAAATTAGATATATTTTGGGGTTATGTTTCGGTTTATTCTAATATTTTTATTATTTTATTACTATTATTTCAAAATTACAGTTGAAAGATCGTAATTCATATAGGCTAATAAGGGGTTAAGATTTTTTAAACTAATCTTACAAAAATTTGTAAATACACTTTTACAATAAAGTAAACATAGTGAAAGTCTCTTTAATGTTTTACAAAAACATAAACTTAGGCTATACTACCGACCCCAATATTAAAGACTGCAAAACATTATTTTTTGTAATTTCTTCTGAAGGTTTTTGCCTTTCATCGCGATTTTTATAGGCATTTGTGTGAATGTTCCACAAACAATATTCTTTTTCACAATGTAAAATTAAAGTTTTCACAGCTTCAACACTCCATGTCAATTTTGCTATCGTATTAAAAATATAAAAGTAAAGGAACAGAAAGAATATAATGAAAACAGAAAAACAGTTTATTATTTTGAGGTTAGGAAGTTACATAAAAAATGCGTACTATATTATTTTAGTACTTATTCGTATTCTTTTTTGAAAATCTTTGTCAAAGATTACAACATGTCAAAGATTCGTCAAAGTTTGATGAACGAATTATTTCGTCAAAGAATCGTCAAATTTCTTTGATGTCAAATCTTTGATCAAAGAATTTGTCGTTTATTTGATAGTGTAATATGTACCTAAGGCTATTTATCAAAAACTGGAAAATTTTAGCCAAAGCTTAAAATCTGTCATATGTTGCTTGAAACAATTTAAAACAGCTGTTGCAATTTGAGGATTGATGTTATTAAGGCGTGTCCACACTCATGCGCTTTTACGCGCATCAAGGGCATGCGTCATAGCGCAAGGAGTAGCGCGTGTGAGGCATTCTAGATGCATGCGTGACGCATGCGTTTTAGGAGTTGAACGAAGTCAGTTTTGTTGACGCAAGCTCTCCCGCTGCTGTTGGATTCCCGTTCAATTCCTCTTTCAATTTAACCTAAAAATGTCTTTTGAAGAAGTAACTTTAAATTTTATAAATTAATACAATTTACTACCAGTGTTGAGGGACAATAAAAAAGAGATTATACAAATAAAGTAAAAATAGATGACGCTTTAAAGTTTTGGGAAGCAAATTTAATATGGACTTATCGGCGTTAAAATTAAAAGTTTGATGTCATATTTTTCAAAAGAATGCCAGAAATTGTTGATGAAGAAAAGTGGCTCGGGGGCTCATGGAAGCTACAATTCTTCGTGGTTTGCGTATGACGCTTTATCTTGTAGACTCCGCAACGTCATGAGAAATGAAGAAAACTACAGCAAATAATACAATTTCTACAATTCCAGATCAAGACGAGGTAACCAACTACAAGGTTTATTTTTTTAGTGTTAAGCATTGAAACATGTAACTTCAGAGAAAAACAATAATATTATATAGGCCTATGATGAAATTGTGATATGTAGGCCTACACAATAAAATAAGATTCACAAAAGCTAGATTTATTGCAACATGTGCTAGTATGTTTCGCCTTTGTTAGGCATCGTCTAGAAACTTGTTAAAATTGTACAGAAATGATTTGCATGTTTGCTCTATAAGGAAGTAAACAGAAATATATTGTAATATACCCTATAACATCTTTTTTATTTTAGGCCTATAGGCCTAGTTGTTTATTTGTTAGAATAATTTCTGGATACTATATTGATAGTTGAATTAATCACATATATAATATAGGCCTATATATAAAAAATAATCACTGTAGAATTTAAAAATTTGTCTGGCGATTCCTAATGTAGCAAAGGAGCTAATATTTTATGAAAATGATTTAATTGTGTTAAATATTTTGTCTTTTAATATGGTTATGTCTGGTTCTATAACTTGTAGAAGATTGTAAAAATTTCCCGAGACATTTGCGTTTAAAGCTTTTGAAAAATGGTTCTTCATCTTCTTGCAATTCACGTAAAATTACAACATTTGTTTCTTTAGATAATATTTTGTCCTCTTTGAACGACGTTTTCTCTTTCTACTACTTATAAAAACATAAGCAGCACTTATACCTAAAAGTATACTAGCGTCTTTTTCCATGTTGTGCCTTCCCACCGAGAAAATTGACTGGAAATTGAACATCTAGTGTGGACGTAAAGAGGCATTCAACAAACGCATTCAATAGCCTAAATGCATGCCTTTGACGAAAGATGAAATGAAAGTTGAAAAGCAAGTTGAATTGAAAATTGAAGACGAAAGCGCACGAATGTGGACACGCCTTTAGAACTCATTAAATAGGCTAGTACAAAATTTATAGCATTGCCAAAGAAAATATCACAACAAACAAAAGTGTAAATAAAAAAGAAATGTTTTTTTTTTTTAATTTATTGGTTTTACTTGCATTTTTATTAGGCCTATTTAGTATTAAATAATTAAAGATTTCAAATTAATTTGCATTTTTTACAAAATCACAAGTTGGATTTGATGACGTAGGCCTACCCTTACCTAAACCCAGATAATAATAATATACACTCTTGCTATTATTATCTCTGCCTATTATAAACCTAACCTGTCAGAGCTTCAACATATTGCAAACTATGATGAACTCTAATGAACAATCAGGAATTACATCGTCAGAAATTCATCATAAATTTAACAAACAAAAAAGGAAGGCATGTTAAAGAAGGAAGGCAGAGAAGCAAAAGATTTAACCATAAATCAACTTCAACGGAATTTGATTTTGGATCAGATAAAAGTGACAAAGCTGCAAATCGAGCAATCAGAAAATTAACAATAATTATTGCATTTCTGCGCCAAAAACTGAGTTATGCAGTTCCAATTGTAGAAATGAACTCGGACAAATTTTCACTCTGTATAGTAAATAAATAACATAAAGTAACTTAAAATTTAAATGAAACAATTTAGGCCTAGGCCTATGTGTGTTAATTCTTCTCAATTTGGATATTTATTCTAATAGTTTTTAGGGCTAGTATGAACTCACATAAGTTATTCTATAACCTATTGTTTTTTTTTGCTCGAAATGGCATAAATGCACCATTTAAATGTCAAGGTAACAACTTTAAGTCACAAGGAGGGCATAAGTATTGAAATATATTCAAGCTTGCACTAAATATTTTTAGCTTTAGCTACATGTTATTCACTTTATTTTAAGCTTTAGGTAGGAAAATTAAAATTATTAAAATAAGCTTAAAATTATTAGACAAAGCTTTTAGTACTAGCTATTGCTTACTTTTATTCACACTATTTTAACTAATGACTTAAAATTTTAAGTTATAGCTTTTGCTTAATTTTTATTCAACAGATCCATTGTGAAACAAGGTCGTCGTTTGCATATCAGCCGAGGGTAGTATAGTAAATTTTACCCATATTTATTTGTACTAATACATGTTTATTATTTGTGATACGTGATTAAATTTCTTATAAAGAAGAAATATTTGTTTTAGGCAGATAATGATAAGGTTAGGTAGTGCATAAGCTTTTGGTATACAAAATTTAGTCAAGTACAATGTGTCATTAAAAAATGCATATAAATTTTAACTATTCTAAACCACTAAAACAAGGAATGTTCATTATATATCATTATAACTGCAATAATTGATTTTAATTAATTTAAAAATCGCGGGTGTGTATTTCTGCTTAACTTACCCTGGATCAACTACTTCCCCTTCTTTAACCAACAATTTGCGAACAGTTCCCACCTCTGTAGCTTTCAATTTTTTCTGTTCACTACATCCTTCTTTCAAATTGACATCATATAATAATATAACACGACCTTCATATACGATTGTACCTTCCTCCACTTTCCATTTTATAATTTTTGCAGAATTTAAGGTTGGAAGGCATATCACCAGATCCTTTGCGCCCATTGTAACCGGAAGCTATCTTGTGAACAGATTGAACAGTACTAAATACTAAACATGTAATTCTAACTTTTACACCATCGGCCTAAACAAGATGGGAGTCTTGTATTTCAGCCAATGAAACGTTGTTATGAGTGTACAGTTTTTAACGACATTGATTTTCAAACTCAATCTGTGTTTACTGTTTAGTCCGACAACCAATATTTTTGCGCGTTTTATTTTAGTTGTTTACTTTTAATATTTGAAATTTATTTAATCTTGTTACTTACTAACTCATTTTAATGTGCTGAAATTAATAACATCATAAACAATGCGAGTCTTTTTATATGTGTTTCCCAAATCTTACTTTGTAAAGCTGAATTCGTTTTGTTATTGTTTACGTTTTTAAAGAATGACACGAATTGTGTTGAGTGCCTTTTAAAATGAAAATGTCAAACAGGTAGGTTTGGACGAAAAACTATAATAAATTTAATGTTTTCTATAGTAGTAAGTGAATAAATCTAAGCTCATAATAGTTCTAATCAAGAGTCTTTAGCTATGTGGAAAATTTAAGTAAAAACATTGTAGATAACCTATTAGTAAACTGCTTATTACAAGCAACTAAAACCGTTTTTTGTGCAGCCTATCGTTTATTAAATATACATTTCATAAATTTCAGAGTTTTGTTTACACAAACTAATTTAGTCTGTTATCCTTTCATAAATAAATATTATTTCCTAACCTCAAACATCACATCTAGGAGGTAGCCTACAATTTACAATAATACACCTCCACTCTCACTCTATACTTTGGCAGAGATACCAACCCATACGTATAAATACACTGTAGAATATAGCCTAATCATACTAAAACAGTATTTCTGTTGAATTCAAGTGTATTGTTACTAGCCTTACATTCAATTTAAACATAGCCTAGGCCTACCACAAAACAAATTAGGTCTGTCTAAATAATAGGACTAGCCTAGGCCTAACTGAAAATGGAAAAAAAAACCTTTGACAAATAATACAGTGTGCTATATTTGCAAAACTTTGAAATTATGAAGTCTTGTAGGCCTAAGTTTATTAAATTTAGACATTTTGGTGTAATTTTACTATTCGACCCTAGACTAATATTTTTGCCGACAACGACGTTGTTTTACATTCTACTGTTAAATGTTGAATAGGCTACAGGTAAACATACTGTGACTAAATAGGTTAGGTTAGAACCTTTTAGGTTTTTTTTATTATGTTTGCATTTCTGTTGCCATACCGGTAAGTTAGCCTGGAGTCGAATAGTAAAGTTGCGCCGACATTTTAAGTAGCCTAATCTTCAAGTTTGCAGTTGATGCTATAAATGATATAAACATTTTTGTTTTAAATTTATCTTAAGTAACTTAAATACTCTTTTTCGAGACATAAGGCCTCTACCAACTCATTTGTTTTTGTCATCCTAATTTGTTACATCTGTATTCAAGCATTAGGCTTATAGCCCTATAAAAAGCTTTTTTATTAAAAAGTATTTATAGGCCTACATAGCCTAATAAATGGCATAGATCTTACATTTGGCATTTCTGTAATCAAATGTTCAATTTACAATACAATAGTTTTATTTTGCTTTTTATGTGGTAACACTTTAACTTTTAAGCTGTCATTTCTTGACTAAATGTCACAATCTTTAAACAATCAGTAAATGTTCCATCAGTTAAAGAACGAGTTAATTAAATATGTTAGTACGATTGATAGTGACGACCGAAGGTACTTGGTAGAATTCCATTATAATTAAAGGACAAACACAATTTTTAAATATGTTAGTGGCAACAATATCATACACCTACAATGTGCTTCATGGTAGAATTAGATAAATCATAAACATTCCCTGCATGAGATGAACTAAACCTATTAAATGAAAATAATGATTTTTTTCCGTCTGTGTGACTTTATTATTTGTTTAAAGTAATTCACCTACTTGAACATGACGCGTTTCGGAACTTTATTCCATCATCAGATTCTCGCTCTAGTGAGGTCGTTAGCACATTAAAATAAATACATATACAAAACAACACAAACACATTTAAACGCGCACAATAACACGTGCACAAAATATATTCCGTGTGTGCACACCGTCGAATACAACCGGACACTGAGTACGTCGGACCGCTAACATAAATATCTTTCAATGTTTGTTTTTCTTATCTATTGCTATTGCCTCGTCGTACATCAAGTTGGAATGGAAGTTCAAATTGTCATTTAACATAAGCCCCGGACTTGTTTTCTGCGCTTTGTAAATTTCATATTCTTCCAGCACGTCCATTTGTTTACTTTTCTTACATATGTGTAATGGCTGGAAATTGGTGTCAAAATTAGAATATGAATGGTTGTGCTCCATAATGTGGCGTGCGTAATTAGATTTACTATTGGTACCTTTGTTACTCAGAGGTAGATGTTCCTTGAATCGTGTTTTAAATTGTCTTCCGGTTTGACCTATATAGAAACATTCGCAATCATTACAATTGATTCGGTATATATATTGTGTTTTTGTTTCAAAGTGAGAATTAAAATCAAAGCTTAGGCTATATGATTAAACACATTATAAAATTATTTCAACTGTTCTTTTTTACTGTAATGAATAACGCTTGAAGACCACCTTGCAAAGGAAGGCCATCACGAAGAGGTATTGCTCCTAGAAATATAGCTATATATAGGCCCCTATATATACTGGCCCCCACAAGCCACTAGTTTAATATGATAATGGTAAAATGTAATGAGATACAAACAGCTAACTTTTGATTGTTTTGACGTTTTGTTGATTAATACTAATTTTAAAATCTACCATAGACAAGTTTGGTATCATTTTTCGTGTTTTTTTTTTAGTATAGTAGATTCCAAATATATGTTTAAAAAATTCAAACTATTGTTAGATCAAAAAAGTTTATCCTCGTAGGAACGCAGGCAGTAGGTGACTCATTCCCTAGACAGGTGCAACCCTGACGGAGGCGGTCAGGGATTATTAAGGGTAGCCTCAGGTAGTCCGGTTCTATCGGCCAACCTGAAGTATACAGACTAGGCAAATAATTAATCAGGTACAACCTACCTTTGTTTTGGTTTTTTCCTTAATTCTTAGTCTGAAGTTAACATTTATTGTTCTTCTATAGTCTTTTTTCATTCTATTACCATTCATTTTACAACAATTTGTTATATTATATATTCATATTATTATATATATATATATATATTATTTATATTCATTTACAACTTTAATTTGATGTAAACATTAGAGTAGCCTTCATAACTAAACAGATTTGAACCATGTCTATATTTAAGCCTATATCGTAATAAATTTTATTTCTTGTTTGCAGGTTGACATCTTTTAATTATAAACATATGTTATGCAAAGTTCAGGACAGTCATTGACAAGTTGTTACTTCAGAATTCTTAGATTCATTTTCGAAGCAGGTAAGTTATATGATAAATCTGCATACATCCATTGGAGTGAAATTTATAATACTCCTCCTCACTATATTGTCGCAGAGATGACAATCTCTCAGGAGCGAGTTAATCATAAGTTCAATTCTTTTACTAAACGTCTTAACCCTACAACTGTCAATGTTAATGTTTTGCAACGCCAAGTCATTTCGGTGCGTGTGCAAGCATATTTTCAAAAATTCGCCAAATATAGTAATTGTATACCAATCCAAAAGTGTTCTATACCTTTTTTGTTAAAAAAAATCCATAGGCCTATATGTAATTTAAAAATTTATTGATCTAAAATTGTAAAAGTTATTAGCTCAAGAAGCAAAAAATGTTCAGTAACGAAAGGAAAAAGTTCAACTTTAGGCCTACATAACAAGTAGTAAACATTTTTTGTAATTTTTTCGTAAATGTAAAAGTTTCGTAATTTAGTTCTAAATAGAACTGTATAAAAACATTTATCGATTTCAAATTTCTTATTTTGAAAACACCAGTTTTTATGTTCCAAATACACGATTGCTAACAAAACCGCCTAGTTTGAAACGTAATTTACTAATATATGCTTTGCCCAAAAATGAAATATTATTATAACAAAGTGTAGAGAATAAATCAATGAATTGAACTGTATACTTGTATATTACCTTATCATAAAAGTGTTTTACTTAGAATCAATTGAATTACAAAAATGAGATGAAACAAATGAAACCTCGTGCGGACAAAGGAAATTCAAAATATGACCGTTGAAGACAATGGAAACAGCCTTGTTTTGCAAACTCAAGCGGTAGTATGAATTCTGTGCAAATATGAACGTTCAACTGCTGTTTGAATACTGTAACATCTAAAAAGTCAAATATAGTTTGCTTTAGCCTACACCAAATGAAAGATTAAACTTTGGTCTATAAATAGATATCAAAAAGTCTATTGAAATAATTCGAACTATAAAAGATATCTCGAACGCAAAATGTGTTGTTTTATTGGTTGAAATCTGCTCAATTGCAAAGGTTTACAGACAATTCCATATCTTTGGAACTATTTGTCCGATTTTTGATTGGATGGCAGTTTCAGATAGGTAAAGGTTTGATGAATCCTTCAGTATACAGATATAACTCAGAAAAAATAACGGGCGGACTATAAGGACAGACATAGAAACGGGAATTAAAGGTAGTTTCGGCGCATTAAAATTCGCGCGACATTGGCTTTTAGAAAACTCAAAAACTACAACGATGATTACGTATGTAAATATACGTTTTAGAAAAAAATTGTAAATACAAAAATTAAAGTTTAGATCATTTCCTTTCCAACGGTTTTTGATTTATTGCGATTGGATGATTTTTAGTGGGTGAAATATTCAAGTCAAGTTGAGTAACAGGCTACACAATTCACTACGGCAGGGCGTTGAGACCACTCAATTTGAGTAGTCTGACAGTTAGAGGGTTAAATTAGTATAAAAAGCAAATATAATTCAACCAAATTTAATAGAACAAATTCTTTAAAAAATCTATAATTAAACTTACCTCACAACATGTTAAATAATATAACAATTAATATTTTACAAAGTTTATATACAACACACGATTGCCACAGACCTACCCTGCTATTAGTTATTTTAATTGCAAATGTATCGCAAAAACGAACTTTATTAATTATTGTATATCAGGATGTAGCCCTATCTATATAACAAAAGTGCAAACATTAAATGTGCGGTAAACTTTAAACAATATACAGGGTTAGTTTTATGTCCTGGCACACCTGGATATAATTTAAACGGCCTGAGATATCAATGTGAGACTTTTACCATACCTATTATAACATTCCTTTTACTTTTTTAGATGGTTAAACATTTCGCCCCCCTATTCTAAAGGAGGATAAAGAGGGGCAACTTAAAATTTTCAAATGCAAACCCCCATCATGTAACCTCTCATTTTAAACTGCATAAAAAAGAAATGAAATGGCTCAAACTAGAGGTCTGTATGTAGCCCCTATCGAAAACTACAGCCATTCCAAAATACGGGCAAAGTTCTTCTCAAAATTATTAAAAAAATTAGTTTTAAACTCCTTATCTAATGCAAACATCATGGAAAGAATGAAAAGGTTCATTTAACAGAGTAAAATACTATTTAAAATAGTAAAAGAATTTTATTTCCTTGTTCTGTTGTTAGTTACATTAAGTCAACATGCTTTCGAATGTCCCGTGTTCTTATCTTACCAGTTTCAACAATCTACTTAGGACTTTCTCTTGTGTCCTACTCACTTGCATTTTATAAGTTCATAGCTTAGGTTGCCATCGACAATTTCAATTCAAGTTTACTCTTCTGGCGAATAGTGTTAGTTATTTTATTTCTATTATGGAAGGTTCTGAGTTTGAAAGAATTACTGTATTAATAATGAGAGGTTATGGGGACCGTAAGAGCTCATACAGTGAAGTAGCAGACTTATTCAATGAGTAGTTTCCGAACCGAATCAATCCCATAACGAGGTTTACGGTGGCTAGAATTATTCAACGGTTTGATGAGACACATTCTGTAAAAGTTAGATCTAATCCAGGAAGGGCTCCTTCAATTGATGAAGAGAATTTTTAAAGTCCATCTTGTACAAGAGCTTAGTGAAGACGACTATTACCGCAGGGTTGAATTTTGTGATGTAATGATGGGCAAAGTAGACGCTGAACCTGAGTTACTGAACAAAAACGTTTTTAGTGATGAAGCCACTTTCATGACCAACGGTATCGTCAATAGGCACAATTGTCGTTACAGCACAGATACAAATCCACATTGGTATGTTCAACGGCACCAGAAGACAACTGAATAATTTCAACAAATATTTAAACAATATCCATGCATCACTCACATTTACCTCTGAATTGGAAAACAATAACCAATTAAATTACTTAGATCTCTCCATCACTAAAATAGGAGCTAAACACAATTTCAAGATATTTAGGAAACCGTCCCAAACAAACCACTTAACTCATTCCTCATCTAACCATCCACAATCCCACAAAATGGCCGCTTTTCACAGTTATGTGCACAGAGCACTCTCAATACCCATGAACACAGCAGACCTCAATAATGAACTTAATATAATTAAACAAATAGCAATAGTCAATGGTTACAAAGCTAATATTGTGGATAATTGTGTTCGAAAACATAAACTGAGAACCTTAAAGAACCGAAAACCCTTAAACACAGCTCAAATTCCACCCAAACCAAAATTTGTATCCATGAAGTATAGCAGCTACCTCGAACATCCTATCCGTAACCTTTTTAGGGAAATAGGATATAAAATAGCACACAGAACTTCTGGGAGCCTAAGCCACATTTTTAATTCCAACTTCAACAAAGTCCCCAACGATCCATTTACAAAATGTGGTGTATACAAATTACATTGTGACAACTGCAATAAACAATATATTGGTCAAACTGGAAGGAACTTTAGAACCAGGTTTAAAGAACATTTACCGCATAATAACCGATTAAAAATAACCTCTAATTATGCCGAACACCTGATAGACAACACCCCATAAATACACCGACATCGCTAGCAATATGGAAATTATACATATTCTAAATAAGGGCAGGACTATGGACGTATTGGAAGAGTACCAGATTTATAAACAATTCAAAACCAACCCAGATAGTTTATTAAATGACAAATTGAACTTTGCATCCAACTGCCTATATGACACTCTTTCTACATTAGATAAGAATGTCTAAGATTGTGGACTATGGCATGTCAATAAGACCAACCTATAAAGTCACAGTGAATAGTTGACCTCCACACTAGTAAGATGTGGTCATATCAGGAAATCAGTTTTTTAATATTTTTTTGACTTGTACTGCAGTACCTAAACATTTATGTTATATTTATTTTTGTGTAATGTGTGTCAGTGTTATGTGTGTATGTGTTTATTCATCTGATGATGGTATGTGTTATACCGAAACAGCTGTAATAAAGTATTAAAATATACTAAACTCAAGATTGCTACTTGACGTAAGTACTAGTAATAAACATTAAATTTATCTTTACAAACTAAAACTAGTAGCTGGAGGTAACTCTATTTTGGGATTTAACTAAAATCGAATACAAATACCTTTCAGAAGAAGGAGACTTTTATTTATACATTCATTAAACTCATCAGCGAGGTTGAAATGTGTTTGTACAATAACTTAAATGCAATAAAAGGACACGTTTCACAAATTCTTAAAATTAAATATTTCATTAACAGTTTTACGTACAATCAATTACATCAACAACTTTAAATTAATTCATTTTAAGATCATAACTTAAGTGCTTCACATACACATCAAAATCTCATATACAGAGTAGAATTCCTTACAAATAAGGTAGCCCTGCAGTTTTTTTTTAAAGTTTCCTGTTTAACGTGGTCAAGCATATTATTAAAAATATTCCAGCATTGAATAAAGGATTCTTTGTATTATTTTAATATGTACTGGAGTCACATAAAAGTCATTTTTACTTTCTCACTATACTATAGTATAGAGAAAGTATAGTGATCGCAAAAAAAATCGATGTTGAGATTTTTGTGGAAATATCCATTTTGGGACCCCCTGAGTCCAAAAAAGTGGTTTTTACAAAGTGTCTGTCTGTATGTCTGTATGTATGTCTGTATGTAGACAAAGCTAGAGAGAAAACTATTCGATCGATTTCAACCAAATTTGCACCAGACATGTCCAGTACGCTTGTATAGATGCACGAAAAAGGGTTTTGAACAATTTTGAAAAACGACCCCCTTTTTGGCCAAAAACTCCCCAAAAATACAGTTATTATTTTTTTATAAAAAAACGGCTCTAACGATTTTGATAAAATTAGGCTTATTTGTAGCCTTTAATGTGCCCTACCATATAAAAAAACCTGCATTTTTCTAAAAATTCTCGTTTAGCTAATAATAATAATAATAACTGATTTTTGGGGGTTTTTTGGCCATAAAGGGGGTTGTTTTTCAAAAATTTTCAAAACTTTTTTACGTGCATCTATAAAGACCTAATTGACGTGTTTGGTGCAAATTTGTTCGAAATCGATCGAATAGTTTTCTCTCTAGCTAATAATAATAATATTTATTAGTTAATCGCCTACTTTAATAAAAGTATACAAAGCTAGAGAGAAAACTATTCGATCGATTTCAACCAAATTTGCACCAGACATGTCCAGTACGCCTGTATAGATGCACGAAAAAGGGTTTTGAACAATTTTGAAAAACAACCCCCTTTTTGGCCAAAAAACCCCCAAAAAATCAGTTATTATTTTTTTATTAATAAACGGCTCTAACGATTTTGATAAAATTTGGCTTTTTTGTAGCCTTTAATGTGCCCTACCATTTACAGAAACCCGCATCTTTCTAAAAACTCTCGTTTAGCTAATAATAATAACTGTTTTTGGGGGTTTTTTGGCCATAAAGCGGGTTGTTTTAAAAAAAATAAAATAACCATTTTACGTGCATCTATGAAGACCTAATTGACGTGTTTGGTGCAAATTTTTTCGAAATCGGTCGAATATTTTTCTCTCTAGATAATAATAATAATAATAATATTTATTAGTTAATCTCCAACTTTAATAAAAAAAACTCCTACCCCACCCTACAAGTCACAGTGAATCTGTTTAGTAATTTAAATGTATTTGTGAGAAAGTATGTGCCAGTTCCTGGTACCGTTTATTTGCCCTTGTATTATAATCATGGATTTCTCCATTTTGCTAAGAAACAAAACTTCCTGAAAAAATTAATAAATCAGTTTCCAACAAATAAATTGTAGGGAATATAAGTATTTTATTAATTCTAAAAATTCTCTACAGAGTCAGTATTTTTCAAATTAAAAATAATCCTTATTGCTTTTTTCTGGAGTTTAAAAACTCAGAAGCAGTTGATTGTCCTCCAACACACAGCCACTCCATATCTAAGTTATAGATAGAAATGTTTATAGTAAACCATGAGACAAGTCAGTGCCTCTTGAACAAAATTGATTTAATTTTCTTAACATAAAAAGACTTGTGTTTAGTTTTCCACAAACATGGTTAATATGTGGTCGCCAAGTGACTCATATGTGGTCTTACTCAACCACAAGTCCCAAGAACTTAGTGACATCTGTTCCAAGAATTTCTCATGACCCGTGAATACTGAAACAGGTGGTGCGATTAAATTTTCTATGAGAGGTAAAACCAATGCAATTTCTTTTTTTATAATTTAGAAGAAGTCTGTTGCTAATCTTGCTACCCAGAGCAGCTGTTTTTCTTATGTAAAATAAGTGTGGAGATCCAATTATGATTGGCTAAGTAGTAGGTTTAATGAGGGTTTTCAGGTTTTTGGGAGATTATCAGTTTGGTTGTCGAATTTGGGATTTGATAATGTTGAAATGTAGTCACAGTTTAATTGATACAATTTCCCGGCGTAGCAATGTCCCCAACACTGTTTGATTTGTCGTGACTAGAGCCTGGATGTTTGGCAAAATGCCTTAATTTTGCCTTTTTAACCTTTTTAAGCCTATTTGAATTATAAAAGCCTATTTTTGCAGGTAAATTGAATAATGTTTGTACAGTAAAACGTGTCCAGAGTGGAACGGGAATAAGTCGGAAACTTGTTTTATGAAACTAAATTCTCGGACAGATGTTTATTTCTTACGAATTAGGAGTGTTTATAGTTGTGGACAACGTAACTCTGAACTAGGATTGCTTCACATCCGCCGTACATCTGTTAGACTCTAACCTTTTCCTGGTTCAGAGTTACGCTGTTCATAACTATAGTAACCGCGGAAAAGGGAGGGAGGGAGAGAGAGAGAGAATGAACTGTTTCCAATTTTTAGGAATAAGGTTCCTTCTATTGTTGTCCTTGTAGTCGTATCGGTTGAAACTATGCAGTAGGCATGTAAGCCTGCAGTATGGTAGGTACAGAGTCAAGCTTAGTTTGTTTAGCCTACTCCCACCACTCCCACCAATAACTCAACTGTGCGTGTGTGCTGCCAGTTCTTTCTGACAGAAGACAAAGTCTAACAACAGACAATTTAAAGAAATACCTTGTGGTAATGTGTAACCAGTAAAATGTAAGTTATCTGAATTATTTTTTTATTAGTTGTTAAAATATATTATGCCTTTTTTTTGGAATTTACAGTGTCTTTTTTGTGTTTCCTTCTGCCTTTTTTGCCTGCCTATTTTAAGTGTTATTAATGCCTAAACATCCTGGCTCTAGTCATGACCATCAACTGCATCAGTTTCAACAGTTTTGTGTGATTTATACAGGTGGTTAATTAGGCGTTTGTGTTATTTTATATTTATAGTTTTTATATGACATGTTCTGTTCATTTCATCTGCTTAACAATGATTACTAGAAAGGAACTTATGAGAAAAAACACTGTCAATCTGTTTTCATAAAATTACATGGTTGAGATAATTACTACAAGAATGCGCTTTTAAAGCTTTTACTTTTATATCAGTATTATCCCTTATAAAAATCATTAAAAATGTACCTTTAGAGACTTTAAGAGTTAACACGTTTTGGTCAAACCACTTTTTCGCTATAGCTAACCCGTTTAATGCTTTTGTTTGTTAGATCTTCCTAACTTTCACCTTCAAATAAAATATCCGTGTCATCAGAAAAAAGAAAGGATTTACTCTCAGTACTTAATTTCTTTAAATTATGTATATAAGTCAAAGATCAAATCAGTCCCGAAGTACTTCTCTGAACTTCACTATTAATCGACAGAACCACTATTACTATTTACCCCACTAAAAATACAATTTGTTTCCTGTTTTATAGATAGTTTTCAAACCACAAGTATGACTTTCCTCTACAACCAATTAAATTCAATTTGCGAAGTAGCTGTCTCCCTTAAAGTTTTGTATTACCTATGGACTGTACAAACATCGTATATTGACAGTTTGCGAGTAGTTTATATCTGTGAGAGTCATTATTGCTGAGTACGTTACTGTATTTATTATGTAGTTTTCAAAAGTACATATTATATAGTTTTGCTATATTGATTATTGATATTTGTACAATTTTATAAGTTTTCAAATGTTTAATTAGCATTCTTTTCAATGGATATTTAATTGTAGTTAAAGTTACACTTCTGTAAGTATTTTGGTTTTCATTTTCGCATAAAGAGTGTTAATATTTTAGACATTCCGTTTTAATTAGAATATCATTTTGTTACAATAATTAACCAAATAATGATTATATAAATAATTTTTAAGTAGCAATATAAAAATAAAAATGATAATAATCTTTTCATAACTTTTTCATAGGATCATATTGAATATAAAAATGCATTGTCTATGCTCAACCTTATGTGTGAAAATCCGAATGATTTGATACATTATTTTTTACAGTAACTTTTTTGTGATTTATAAATTTTTCAATCTTTGTATATTGTAAGAATAATCAAGATCCGAACTACGTTAAGCCCCTATGAATTGTAGTATTCGGTGTCTCTCAAAGCATAACTATTTTAAACAGTCAAAAATTATTTATTTATTAAAATGCTTTGGAACTATATGTGAAATTCAGCTTGATATCTGTATCTCTTCCTGAGAAAATCTAACTAACAGGCAGAAAAAATGTGATCATAATATATATAAGGATTTTTTGTTTTGTTTTAAGGTACAAAACCACAAATAAATAAGCTGAAATGAAGTGTAGAAATTGCAAACAAAAAGATATGTGTAATACAATATGAACTTACGTTCTTAATATGTTTTTTCTAACTTTTTGTCAAGTAGGATGTTGATGTTTTATTGACTAAAATTCGAAACTTGAGTTGTTGGGTTTATACAATAATATGTTGAACACATTTTAAACATTTAATATTTCTTTCAGGCAGCTGCTATTCAAACTCTGTGGAAGTACAATTTAATTAATTCTTCAAAATGGCCGATTCCGATTTTCTCGATGAATCTGTAAGCGTCTATAACGAATCGTACACAGGACGGCGCCGCAAATCACAAAGGTTGAATCACAGTCGCTCATTACATTTCCTCCACTCTATGTCGCTATTTCTACAACCAGAAAACTTTGAAGATTCATGCGTCCACCGTAATGCTTTGTTACCTAAAGTTAGATGGAGCGTGTCCATTAGAAGAGACGAGGACGAATCAGCCGATGCATTGAAAGGTATTTTAATAGGTTATTTTATTTTGATTTTACTTTAAAAGTTATAATAATGTACAGTTGAAGGCAGGTTTAGACCATATTATGTAGATTCACAGTAGAAATTGATGGGAAGAGTTTCTTTACTGATGGTACTTATGCACACAAGAAGTTAAAGATATAATTTCTTCTAAAAATATTAAAACATATACCAAAAAGTTCCCTATTCTTCTTCTAATGATATGGTATAAGGTAGTGGAGGTTGTTTGCTGTAGTAACACGTGGCTTAGTGACGGGCTTATCTATAACTTTTCATATACAGTTATTCTACATTACCTGTGGTTTTTATCTGTGAATAACACGATTTCTTCTACTGATAAACAACATTGCTTGAGGCTTACTTAATGGTAGAACCTCAAGTAGGTTTCGTTAAAATTTAAAACCAGACTATTACTTGAACATGTCAAAACCCCAAAATAGATAACTTTATTTACCTATTCGAAATTCACTTCTGTATATCTTTCTTTTTTTAAATTGTTGCTTTTGTAAGAAAAATTAATTTGGTACTTAAAAAAAAAAATTTGTATTCAAGTGTATTTTAAATAAACAAACATAGTTTGTTTTCACTATATTTTGACGAACTTAGTAGCCTATCACGTTTGTTTTGAGACCTTACATGCCTATTTTTTACAGACGAATTAAAAATGTAACTTGAGTGTAGCCACCACCCTAGAAGCACATAACCTATGCCATTGTAGTTAGTTTAGTATGGATGGTATTTTCTGAAAAGAGGCGAAGAATCATAGAAATATGCTTGACTTCACCAATTTTTTAGATGTTAGCAGTTAAAAAAATTATTTTAATACAGAACTTTGTATTTACTAGGATAGTTATAGATTCAAAATGTGTTATATCACATTTTTTGACACCTCACATATCTATTTTGCTCAATTAGAGAGTCGATAGCTGGGAGGGACGAGTTTCCTTCAGGAGCAATTACCCTGTGTCACTGTATAGCCGGTAATTTGATCTGATGTTTTCAAGTGAAAGTGATTTGAGAATTGAAGCCAAAAATGATCTAGGATGCACAATTTTTATGATATTAGCAGTTGAAAAAATATATACACTTTTTGAAGCTTTTCATTTTCATGTGGACATTTAATAAATATTCTCAAAACGGCTTAAGCAGTTTCATTAAGAAAACTCAAAGAAAACCTGTAATTAATGCACATAAACTCCTCTTTGGCAGCCTGGATTACTAACCGTGAGTTGTGATTAAACAATAGAAAAAAACTGTTTGGCACTAAGTTGCAGCAATTTCTGGTATTAATAAAAATCTGATATCCGTGACTTAATGATTGATCCCAGTGAGGAGTCTCTGGAATTAATGGGTTACTGGTGCGATGAACTGCTGCAATCCATGATCCGTAATTAAATCTGGATCGTGAGCACGGGACAGTGAGAGTCGTAGAAATTTAATGTGAGAGAGATGACTCATTGTTTTCCATTATTTGATTGCAGAAATAAAACAATAACTAAGAGTTCATATTTTCTCTAATTTAATCAGTATTATTTTACTGTTTTAATTACTGTTTAACGATAAATAATAATTATCATGTACAAAGTACTATAATAACATGTAAATAAACTTATGCAAATAATCTTTTTTACTGCTACTGAAGTATTGGTGATTACAGTTATACCAGTGATGTTTAAATCATTGTGTAAACCAACAGTTCCATGATTTGAAGCCCATTTCTAGTGTTGCTAAAGTAAATACAAGTATTCCTTGAATTTATTTAATTAAATTAGTGATGTGGATTATTCACAGTGTATCACGAATTTATAAGAAAAAAGTTAAAGATAGCCGTAGCAGTATTAGCAATACCTTCAAAATTTGTATTACAGTACAACCTCGTTAAGTCGGACCAGCCGGAACTGCAGCCGATCCGACATAACGAAAATCCGTTTGTTAGCCGGAGAAAGGGCATAAAAAACATCAAAAAATGAAAATACACTGTATTTTACTTTATTACGGAGAAAAACACTTTAAAAATATTTACTCGTCACAATAAAACAAAAAACACACCTGTGGACTGTACAGGTATGTCTACTTTTTGGGGAAAAAGCTTATAAGTTTCTGTTGCGACAGCTTCGAGTAACGTTTACGCGCTGCACGGCAAACAAACATGGTTGCGCGAACTCGGCGGAAACACTATCACCGTCCAGTACGCTACGATTATGCGCTAGTATAAAGCAATAGCCCTACCAAAATGCACATTTTTATTTATTGCAAACCGGTCCGGGTTCCCCCGAGGAACCGACTTAAAGGGGGCCGACGTAACGTGGTTGTACTGTATATTCAATAATATTTGTAACTTATTGTTTCTTTTTTTAAAGTGTTAACAGGTACAAAGTGGACCATATTTAAAGTATCCCCCATGAACAGGTTTTCATATTCAGAAGCAGACTTGAAGAAGTACAGTGTGGCTCTAAAGAAAAATTTAGAAAAAAAAAATGTCTGTTGTAACAATAATAATAATAATAGAAAAATTGAAGTTGTGTTTAACGTTATTGAGGAATTAAGTGCGTCTGAAAATGATGAACCAGGAGTTCAGGTAAGCAATAGTCTTGTGGAGTTTAATATTAACACATTAACACATTTAAGATAATAATATTTACTAAAACCACAATTTTAAACTATTGCCTATCAAGTGTACTTGTTTTTATTATCAATAGTAGTAACCATTAAATTAAAAACCTACAAAATGTATATATTTGTTGTAATTTTCATAAACTTGCTAGTAAAAGTAAATCCAAAAAGTTTTGCTTATTAATAATTACATCTACACTCATTAAATTTCTTTTACCCATTTGAGACTTGAAATTTCTAGTCGTTCAACTCGTTTTCTTTTGCCTCTAAAATTCTATTAATTATTTTCTCATTCTCAGCTCAGTCAATTATTATTAAAATACTTTTTGATCTCTTAAAGAAGGCAATCTTACAAACCTTTAACTAAAGCATACCGATATCATTAATGTTTTGACCTTTGAGTTATATGTTTATTGTACCCAAGTGACTTTCACAATTCGTTTTTACCGTGTTCAGTCCATATGTGATTTCTTGTTGAATTATTTAAGACAACATGTTTCTGAGCCATACTTTATCATCAGTTCTTCAATATCACTACGAAGAGGTCACTCTACATTAAAACGTCAAAAGTACTCACACTACCGTATAAATAAAAAAAATAAAATTATGCTTTAGGGGTTTGCAAGACTGGCGTTTTTACAAAAACAAAAAGTATTTTTTATTAATTAATCTGTTTGAGAAATAGAATTTTAGAGACAATAGGCAACAAGTTGTAGGCATAATCTTGAGGCCAGATCGGGAAATTTAAAGTTCAAAGAATTTAAATGATTGCTATTTTGAAATAAGTAAAGGTTATTATTTTGTGTGAGTTGGTTTTTTTATAACACTAAGCATCATGCAAAATGAATAGTTAAAAATATAAATAAAGTACAGTCGGACAACTGAGCATTTTAGGAAATATGTTTGTATAATTTTTTCTTAACCCTAGAACTGGCATGTTTAAAGCTAAAATTGGCCAGCTCGTTTTTAGCGTTTTACAAGCATATTTTTAAAAATTCGCCAAAAATAGTAAATGAACCCCAATCCAAAAGTGTTCAATAGCTTTTTTGTAGAAGAAACTTCAAAGAATTCAAATATGCCACTAAAAATTAGTTTATTTTGAAATAGTAAAAGTTATTAGCTCAAGAAACAAAAAATGTTCAGTAACGAAAGGAAAAAAGTTCAACTTTAGGCCTACATAACAAGTAGTAAACATTTTTTGAATTTTTTTCGTAAGCGTAAAAAAGTTTCGTAATTTAGTTCTAAATAGAACTGTATAAAAACATTTATCAATTTCAAATTTTTTATTTTGAAAAAAACAGTTTTTATGTTCCAAGTACACGACTGGTAACAAACCTAGGCCTAGATTGTAACTTCATTTACTAATATATGCTTTGCCCAAAAATGAAATACTATTATAACAAAGTGTAGAGGATAAATCAAAGAAAAGAACGGTATACTTGTCTTTCCTTAGTTCACAAAAGTGTTTGAGTTATATTTATTTGATTAACAAAATGACATCAATCTAATGAAAAGTCACCAGTCTACAGTTGCGTAAGAGAACGGAACATTTGAATAGCGTGAGAACAAACGTGCTAGAGTTTCTCACCAGAACGTACATTTCAACTGTCTAGACGACAGACAAAAAACCGGTTATTTCTGGATTACTTCCCACCATTACAAACTTCAGACTTTACTCTACAAAATGGTGTAAAGAAATATGTCAAAACATAAGGCAGTGCCTTCCCAATATCGATTGACAAATGGGCTGTTTCATTGGTTGAGAAACGTCCAATCGCAAGGGTTTACAGTAATTCTTGAAAAAAAAAATAGTAATTTTACAGTGACATCTGATTGGAAGACACCAACAGAAAGATAAAATCTTGACGAATCCAATGGTATCGTTATAATTGCCAAAGAAATATTAGTGTAGACGGTCTTAAACGTTGAAGAAGTGGGAAATAACAGTACAATTGTATGCAAATTCGCGCATGGAAAGAGCTGTAGACCGATGTGCATATTTTAAAACGATGATTACGTATGTAAATATACGTTTTACGAAAAAGTTGTAAATACAAAAATTAAAGTTTAATTCATTTCCTTTCCAATGGTGCCAGTTTTATTGCGATTGGATGATTCCTAAGTGGGTTAAATTATCGATTATGCAAATATATGCAAATTTTCGCAAATGTTCGAAATTGTTGCGTTCTGCCCCTGAGAACTTTGAGGGTGGGAATAATATCCTAATATTTTGAAACTCTCTTTGTGTACATGGTCCTGACAAGATAAATACTTTTAAATATCTACAAATAATACTACAGTTCAGATTTATCTTTGTCAATAATATTCTTTTTTAGATTAAAAAATCTTTTTTAGAACATTAATTGATCATAAATTGGACTACGCACATTCAAGTGGTACTGTATTAAGTGGTACTAATTGAAATTGCTAAGGGTTATTTCATTTAAATGGTTACTGAAGTGATAATTTTAAAGAAAAGTAAAATAATGCTGACTTGTTTATCCAACACACACAACATAAAAGGAGACTACTCTTGTTGCTCATTTGTGATAAAAATACAGCTCACTGAACATCCGAATTTAACTCTATATAAAGTGAACTGTCTAAATGGATTATTATTATGATTTTAGGCACTGCTATTTTAAAGGAAGCAAATGGTGAAAATTAATTTGACCTCTGTTAGGCTATTTCAATCCTTAAAATTAGTGTCACTTAACTAGTTTCCAATATGTTTCTTTACGCTCAATTAAGCAAGGAATACAAATAAACTATAAACTAATTTTTAAATTTTTATTTTGTTGGGATCTAAGGCTGCATAGCTTCCTGCCACTGCAATTGGATGAATCTTTTGTGACTATTCTTCTAAATTAATCCCAGTCAAGATTCAAGATCCTTGTGAAGCATTAAATGTTTCTGAGTGAAGTGCCCCTTAGGGGGATCACGAAATCTGCCAACTAACCAATATGGGAGCCGTGTCCGCGACTGGAATACTACCCCCCCCCCCCCCCCCAAAGCGGGTCGCCGGAATACTACCCCCCGGAAAACTACTCCCCCAAGCATGTTCCTACAATTATACTGTTATCGGCAACATACTGTGACTAAACAGTTTAGGTTAGTCCTCTAGTTTTTTTTTATTCTAATTATATCGAAATTTGAGTGTGTGTGACTGGAAAACTGCCCCCCCCCCGATCTTTGACGTCAAAATGACGTAGGAACCTGCTTGGGGGGGGGGTAGTATTCCTGCGACCCCCCCTTAGCAGTAGTGGAGGATGCAGAACAGAGTTGTGGGCCTCTTGTAGTTTAAAGATACACAATCACATTACCAGTGTCCAGCTGTTTCTCTTAGACAGTTGCTTAGCATTTGTTTTAGACAAGGGTATGAATTTCTTTGGCCATTGTACCAATATTTGGGCCTTCTGATTTTGTTTTCTTCCTTATAGTATTGATAAAAGTAGTCCTCTAAAAAATGAATCTGGCCTAACAAAGCCTGTCTTTGCATCTTCCTTGGCAAAGTGATCTGCTTCTTCGTCTCCAGGAGTTTCTTCATGGCCTTGCATCCACAGCAAAGAGACTGTATTGCTGATTTAATTAGTTCAGACCTGCCTCGACTCCGAAGTACATGAACTTAAAGCATGGAGCTGCTACTAAGTATTCTTGGCATTATTATCCGTCCCCCATTGTTTGAGAGCAACACTGTATGACTTTTCTTTGCTTGACAAGCTTGCCGTTGGGACTTTCAGGATATGTAGATCAGAAGAAATGTTCATTTAAATTAACTTGGGAGATTACCAAAATAACAAGATTCAACATTTAACTGTTTGACTATCAACTAGTTGCCCGTGTAAAAAATTTTAAAAATACAGTGTGTGATATAAAGTAACTTGTCATTGACTTTATTCCTCGTTTTTGCCTGACATCACTTATAAATGTGCATTTAACATGAACATGTGTAGGTGCCTTAATGGGGTTAAGAAATCTCTCGATAAAAAAGTTTATTGCACAAAATTGGGAAATGACAAAGATTGTTTTAGACATTTGATTACATTTAATTTATGTTACAAGAATGAAATATTATTAGTTTAAAAAAAACAATACAGTAGTTCTTTTCTTTTTCTTACAGATACTAGTAAAGAGTGTTTCCGAAGGCCGCACAAAAGTATTGTACAAAGGGTATTTAATATCTTGGAAACATAAAAAAATAATCACCAATACAGCCGAAGTGAGATTACCAGTGCTACTATGTTGCTTTACGGATAGAATGATTGAGAAGATAGTGCACTCCACTTTGAAACAACTCTTTGACACATCGATACATCAAGTTACGTTTCCTCAGGATGATTTCATGTGTTTCTCTGTATTGGTAATAGGATATCTGGAGGAAGATAACAGTAGTGAAGTCACTTTAGTTTATCACGCACCTGAAAGGCCGATGAACGAAACTGTGAGGTTTGGAATAGCATTGACAAAAATTATGGAATTGTGGGATAGGTAAGCAGGAATTACACTACTAGATTGTAAGAACTGTTTTCAATAAAAAATTGATTGATTTTATTTCAACTTATATAATATATATATATATATTTATATTGTTTTCAATTATTTAAATAAAAACCTGAGAAGTATACATCCAATGACACAATAATAAACATTATAACAAATCATATGTAACACAATATAATTTTGCTACATAGTATGACTGCTGGGTCAAAATGTCATCCTAGTCTTCAGCCAGGTTGCTTGGTATTTTCTTGAGCCTCCTTGTAGTTGGTTTCACCCAGGGCCGGCGAGAATCGCTAGTAAAAGGGCTCAGCCACTCCGTCTCGATACGTGCTGCCAGCCGGTTCTACGCTGTGACGTCACAGGGTTGTTACTCTTGCCGCACTGCCATACAACCACCACTGCTTTGCATTAGTCGGCAGCATGTATTCAATACTTAATGACCCCCATTATACCTATCTACCCCTAGTGGCGTCCTCTTTGATATTATAGACTTTCAACAATCAATAAATAATACTTTAATTAAATACTAAAGAACCTAGAAAAGGTAAAATGAGCGAAAACACAACAAATCTGTTACATTATGTTTACTTCTTGGATCTTACCCATTTGATAAATTTTTTCATCTGTTTTCTCTCACTACATTTTGCGTTGGAGTCATAGTTTGCTTGGCCCACTTGGTTAGAACTGCTTGGTTTTTATGCTCCTTTAAAACGCATATTTCATTTTGTAAACGTTTGATCGTGTCGTTAAACCGTTTGTAGCAATTAGACTTCCTTAACATTCTGTCAAAAAAAATTTTATTTTTCCGTTTTAGACATTTTAGCTGCGATTTCAAGCCCACTATTTCATTTTGTAACGATTTAATAAACTCGGATTTACGTTCACAATATTTACAACAGATTAAGCTCGTTAGTTCTTCATTTTTCTCAGTTTCACATTCTCTGGAATTGTCAATATCCTCAGTACAAATAGCCAGTTTTTTTAGGACTTAACTCTGCCAACCTTACTATAGCTGAAGCTCTAACGGCTCTAATTCTGCTCATGTCTGCTCTAAGTACAGAGGTTTGACTTAGTGTAACTATCGTTGGGCAGATTTTGAGAAGGGATTGCAGATTTATTTAGTACTCTTTTCAATGGAAATCCTAAAAGGCGGTTTTTCATATCATCTTGATAATCAGTAGGCAAGAAGTGCTTACTACAAATACGTGCATTTTTTATGTTAATACTGTCTTTCCTGTAGCACTTGATAACCCATTGCTTTGAAATATCACTATCAATTGGGAATCGGTGGTAAATAACGCCTACCTCACAGCCCATGGTGTTGCGGTAGGTATTTCCGCAATTAAAAATAGCAAAGCTCATGTTTCAATGCGATTCTAAAATACTAAATCGTTTACATATATAATTAAAGCTTGAAAACTAATTTGTTTTTAAACTGAGCGACGTTATTACTATAACAAATTATCAGACAATAAAAAACTTAAACACTAAAGATAGACAACGCTCATACAAAACACACACAATGAACTTCTTAGTGACACTGAAACAAACAAACAACATTTGGAAATTCATTGGGAAAAGCATAGGCTGCACTAGTGAATAAGCGCGGCTAACAACCCTATGACGTCACGCGGTCAACGTCCCCTCCTCTCACCGGCAACGGCAGCGTTTGCTAAACTTCAAAGGAGTGGCTGAGCCCTTCTATTCGCCGGCCCTGGATTTCACCATTAAATTCTTGGCCAAAACATTTGGATGAGATAAAATTTGTTTCCGATAACTATTACTGTATTTTTTAATGACTTCTACAATAGTGACTTAGGTGGATAACTTTGTTGGTTATAATTTTAGGAGCATTTTATATTAGATGCAAGACTTTTGACTGGAAGCATTGTAATATTTAAATATTTGATTTGGCAGCAGAACCCCATAGTTCAATCCCATATGTCCATATTGCTTTCAGAATCGACTTGTACAACAAACAAGACAATTATTTAATATATGCATCATAATCCATACTTTTAAACTATTTTACACATGTAAAATTTCATTGTGATAGGCCTAATTGTATTTGTTTCTTAAAATCTACAATGACAGACAAACTCATCACCTTATAGAATTACCTTATAATCACCTTATTTTACGTAATTATAATGTTTTAAAATAGCTCATTCTTTTTTAAACACCGTAAGATTGGTGAAAGATGGATAAAACACTTCAAATAACATTGTTTAAACTTCATGATTTTGTAAGTTCAGTGAAACTTCAATATATTGAACCTCAAGAGAAGGGGACATTTCTTCAGAGTTTTGATATAACAAAGTAAAAACTTAATTGATCAAGTTTTTGAAAAAATATAAAACAACCCAAATCTAGTTCTTCTTTTTTGCACTCACTTTTAATTAATTTTGTCCATTAAAATTTTCTTCAAACACATAACTTTTATGAGTGAACATTACGGTCAGATTACTTTAAACCCATCTGGGTAAAAAAATAAAATAATTAGAAAAGTCCAAGTTTTTAAAACATAAAAAATAAAATTTTTATTCAACAAATTTTGATTATGCTGCAAGTTTTGAACCAAAAGCTTTAAAGCTGGAAGTAAAAATTTGTTAAATGTAGAGAGTAAAAAAAAATATTATTAGTGAATGTTAGTTGTATATTAGAATAAATCACTTAAGACCTATGGAGACTGAAAAACAGCTAAAAAAATTACTGACCTAGAAAAATTCTTGAAGTTTGACTTTTTCCATGCTTTGCATAACTGAATGACAATTTTGTTATTAAATGTTATAATAGCAGAAAAAATACTAGCCGAAATATTGTTACATTTTTTAATGTACACTCTCAGTGTGTCGTATGCGGCTGTGAACTAGCCAGTCAGAAAAAGTTCTGGATTCATCCATGCTTTCTTGTTTGCAGTGTAGTTCACCGGGAACGACTTGCATTCAGCAAAACATTGCGGTTTTTATATTTGCCAATAATTAGTGGCTTGATTTTTTCTGTGCCAGTCTTATTTGTCACTAACGGAACGGTGACATGAACTTTGCTTAGTTTGTCTCTGTGACATTTTCTTCTTTAAATTCCTTGGTTTTGTCTGGAAGATACTTATAAAAGAGTGCAGTTTCATGTGTGTAATAATAATCTTCTGGTATTGTAAGTTCCAGGTATCACATACATAATTTGCCATCAATATTGTCATTTTCATCACTCACTTTTCGAACAACACTATGTGTTTTCTGACATTATCGAACCACAGGTTCATCCGTTACTCTTTCAAATAAACGGTACCAGGAACTGGCACATACTTTCTCTATACAGGCCTACTTGACATGTCTGGTGCAAATTTGTTTGATATCTATCGAATAGTTTTCGCTCTAGCTTTGTATATATACAGACGTACAGACATACATACATACAGGCAGACATGTTGTAAAAAACACTTTTTTGGACTCAGGGGGTCCCAAAACGGATATTTCCTCAAAAATCTCAACATCGATTTTTTTTGCTATCACTATACTTTCTCTATACTATACTACGGTATAGTGAGAAAGTAAAAGTATCTTGCCTCTGCAAAAAAATTGCCTTTTCTTTTAAAATGAGTTTACCAATGTTCACATTATTGTTCCTCTGCTATTGTAACCATTTCACTAAATGCTTTTATATTGACAAATATATATCCAGAAACTAGCCTACTATCTTTGAACCAGCTCTTCATTTTCTGTAATTATTTGGTCTTCATTATTGTTGAAAGTGTCCCAGCTGGAATCCCATATTCAGCAGCAGCTAAGTCTTTCTTCTTCTTGGTTCCTGCTTTAACTTCTTTATTGTTTTTTTACCAATAGTGAGTAATTTGTGCTTAGGACTTAACGACCAATTAGAGAGCAGTTCTTATATGCTGTTAACAAGTCGACACAAAACAAACATTTCCTAAAACTTTGATTTTCGGGAGGGAAGAGAAAGGAAACTTTAATCAGAGTGCAGTTTGTTATACAGAGGTAACACAAGAGATTTCAATCTAAATAGGTTGCATTGATATAAAGAGGATTTTGTTTGTTGAATTTCTATATTAATTTGTTTGTCTATTTGAATCTCCAAAAACATTTATGTATTGGGATTTTCTTTAAAATAAGTACTATGTAGAGGTTCACCCTTACTTCGGCCAACACCCACCCTTGGTATCTCTTCCATGCTTCCCAATAATAGGTGTTAACAAAAGGATTGTCTGATGTGTGAACAGAATGTGTGCTGGTTGGTGAGAAGGTTTTCAGAGACTTACCTTTCATTGTGAAGTGGGTAAGACATCTGAATCTGTGAAGATGTGTATATAAGTAGCTGTGACCAGTTAAAATTAGTCGATTTAGCATGATATAAACTAACTAAAAATATATTTACTTCCTACTTCCCTTCCTTTTTCAAATTAAATTGCCCCTCGTTGCGGAGCCAAAATTATAAAATAACTAAGGGATTATATTTTAAAAGAAATGATAGCTTAATACTTTTGGGTTGCTAGGTATAGGTTGTTCTGGAATGGATAATAAGCTATTTGTAAACATCTAAAGCACTAACATAGAAATAATTACTCAAACACACAAGTTTAAGGTCAACATTATCATAAATATATTTATTGAAACTTTATAGCATCAAAATTACATTAATATTCTGATTCGATTTGCATTGATAAAGTCTTTATGTACCCTTGGCTTAGCTCATTCGTAATACAAAATTAAAATATCTTTAAGAGTCTATTTTTGATTAATTTGAATTTAATTTGTCCCGGGGTAGGCACTCTGCTGGTGCTGAATATACCTTTTTCCTTATTATACGCATATGAATTTAAAGTTTACTCTTATTATGAAAATATTAGAACATTTCAAGCTTAATAGAATGTCTGTTTGCTAAAATGAATTCTTTAAAATGTTAAGTTGCAGTATTTAATTGTTTCTGTCCCCTAAGCGGTCAAATTATTTATCTACTTATATAAAGCTAGACGGTAACACTGATTCATTGACATTAATTATTAGGCACTTCCCGTAATCGGACCTCGGTCAACCTTATACTTGAATTAAAGCTCTCGACGAGAAACGTTTGGGAAAATTGTCAGAAGTTAACATTTTTTAATTTTGCAAGCAACTTTTGGGCGGGAAAGATTTTTTAGATTTTTAAATTTTTTTCACTTTGAGCGTGTTTTGTAAGAAAACGGTAAGAGATAGCAAAAAATGTTAAATACAAAAGTTGTAGAAAATTTAATTTCAGACTAACGATTTCCCATCATATTTAAGATCCAATCATCCATTTAGCCACTATTCATCCGAGAAGGGAAGCTCCGCCCAACGTTCTTAAAGCTAGACGATTTCACCGATTCGCTGACATTAATTATTAGGCACTTCCCGTAATTGTACCCCTCTCGACCTCATACTTAAATTAAAGCTCTCGACGAGAAACTTCTGGGAAAATTGCCAGAATTTAACAACATTTTTTAACTTTGGAAGTACCTTTTGGGCGGGAAAGATTTTTTTGATTTTTTTTATTTCTTAATTTTCTTACTTTGAGCGCATTTAGTAAGAAAACGGTAAGAGATAGCAAAAAATGTTAAATACAAAAGTTGTAGAAAATTAAATTTAAAAGAAGAGATTTTCTGTCAGATTCAAGATCCAATCATCCCTTTAGCCGCTATTAACCCGAGAAGGAGCTCCGCCAAACAATCCATCAAATTTCCCATGTTAATCTAATGGAGATAATGTTTAATGAGTTAGAGTCAGCTGCCAAATAAAACAGCAGATTTGTGCTCGGTCACCTATGTACAAACGAGCCAAAGATTAACGAGATTCTTTAGCGAATTTTCCAACTGCGAGCGAAGCGAAGCAGCCATCTGAGGCCGAAGGCCGAGGCGGGGTTGGGACGCGAAGCGTCCAGGGACAGAGCCCCTAGTTAAATATATAACTGAAATAGAGTCTACCAATCTCTATGCAAATATTGTCACTGAATTTATGATTAGTACTTTTAAACTTTCGAAAATTAGCATTGTTTTATCAAACAACTTCACTTGGCTTCTCTATGACTCTTTCAAAAAGGATGCCACTTTATTTGGCTTAATGACGCTCTCGAAGCTACGGGGTTCACTTCCTTCCATGTAAGCTTTGCATATACTTCGATGGTCTTATTGGTCACTGCGTACGAATATCTGGTGACGTCAACGGAGTAGGCCTTCAGTTAGATTGCAGGGGCTTGTCATCTCGCTCGAGGCAACAAATATAGTACGTGTTTTATCAAATCGGTATTGATTTGTTTTGGAAGTTTTTATAATTATTCTTTCATAATAAATTCATTTTGATTCTACTGTTCTAATTTCTAAATACAATATTACTTATCGTAATGACTTTACCGCGACAAAATAAACTGACTTCTGATTTGCTAGTCTAGGTTTACATTCTCACAGCTGAAGTTTACTAATTTTAATATTTATAACCTCATTAGGCCGGTCGGTAGGGGTAGTTTTAGACCAAAAGTTCCAGTAATTTACAATACGGCTGATTTTTTTTTTATAAGTACATTAAAGTATGTAGGTCAACATAAAAAAAGTTTACCAGTCTATCAATTTCCCAAAGTCGAAAAAAATCGATTATAATTTTTTTTTCGATTATCTTTAATATTTCGAGCTGGGATGAAGATAGAAAAATAAAATATACCACCGTGTAGGGCAGGTATTTTTCAATAAAAAAGGTCATTTGTATTTATTTTGTCCGAGCAATGGTTTGTCTGGAAAAAATTCGATAATGTGCTTTAAAAAGTAAATAATAAAAAATGTTTATACTCCTTGATCTTGTTTGAATCTATATATTTAACTTGTAAAAAAACTTACAGGTTGATATTTTGAAATTTTTTTAAACTGGAGCTGCTTAAAATGAGTTGGTGGGTCCGGTACTTCTAAAATTGAGAAACCCATTGATAAGTCAAGTGGCTCTAGATCGGGTCATTTTCAAGATAACAAGCTGAGACTCAGCATAAATGTTCAAAATATATATTTTAACTCCTATGTCAAGTTTCAATTCGATATATTAAAATTTGGCCAATTTAGAATGAGCCAACGCTTCATATATGAATGAGATTTCCCCCTTTTAGTGATTTCCCCTGCTGCAAAATACATACCTGCATTATCGAATTTTTCCAGACAAAACATTGCTCGGACGAAATAAATACATACGACCTTTTTTTATTGAAAAATACCTCTTCTACACGGTGGTATTTTTTATTTTTCTCTATCTTCATCCCAGCTCGTAATATTAAGGATAATCGAAAAAAAATGATAATCGATTTTTTTTTTCGACTTTGGGAAATCGATAGACTGGTAAACTTTTTTTTATGTTAATCTACATACTTTAATGTACTTATAAAAAAAAAATCAGCCGTATTGCAAATTACTGGTAGTTGTAACCTATACCGACTGGGCTACATGTACATTGGGTTCAATGGATACTTAAATAATAATGGAAACTACACTTTATATAATTATTCAGTGCTTACAATTTAATTTACATACTCTAAACATTTATACTAATGTATTTCGGTTATGTGATCAGCTGTTCAAGTTAGTAAAGTTTACTTTTAATTTGCGATCGGTTTTCAGTGTGTTCGATATCTGCAAATGAAATTTTGAATTGTTTCTATTGATGTCATGTTATTAATAACATGTGGGTATTTGTGAATTTACTTGTGATTGATAAATAAATATGTGAATGTGTTGTGGTGTTTTTTTTTGTTTCGAAATAATAGTTTATTACGCATTGTTTTGGTTGGAGGTTACATTCGATTAGGTTATAAATGACTTTACAGTAGGTTGGTTCTTAATTACGTACCTAGTTTATAAATATACATTGGTTATATTGAATTTAACATCTAAGTACAGTACGATTTTTTTAACCGTGCCCTCGGCTCAGCTAGCGCGCGGTGGGCTAGCGGTGTAGCGGGGAGGGATTGTAAAGGCAGTTCCACAAACTTCGAATAAACAAAAATGATTGAATAATTATTCAAATAAAATTATTGAAAAAAAAACTGAACTGTGTATAATAATCAATGATAGTATAATATGTATAATATACAATATTTTATAACGTTTATAGAATGAGGACGAACTCGGTCAACCTAAACACGACCTGGCGGCACGGCCCGGCCAGGTGTAGTTTTAATTGAAACACACACATTATACCGCTATCCCGAGCAAACCGTAAGTCATTTTGTAATGAGCAAAAAATGTTTCAAATAAAATATTTAATTTGGACCTTTATCTAAAACTTTCTCGCGAACACTTTGTTTCTGATCAACAAATAAAAACCTTTCCAGCGGTGTGAAAATTTCATGTCATTATTAAAGTACATTGTTGTAATATTGATTTTTAAAATATGAAATAGGTTTTGTAATTGATTTTCTTTTACATCATACGAATCGTATGGTTCTTATCTGCGTATCCGTGAAAGTTTCATAATTTTACATCGATGCTAAGTGTATTAAATGACAGTGTTATTGAAGTTCGGTTTTCGCTGTTTCACGCCGCTCGGCTCAGTTTTCGTAAAGAAAATTAGAGTAGACAGAGTAATTTCTAACGTTATCATTCAGGTTAGTACAATCGTGGCCGAGGGCACGGTTAAAAAAATCGTACTGTACAGTATTGTGTCTGCTTGATTTTTGAAATTTCTATAGTTATTTGCATTTTTATATTACATCGTAGGCTAGTCTATTTAAGAATGTTGGTTCCAAAAGGTTAGGTTATTGGTAGGTTACTTTTACATTATTTTGATACGTTTGTGATTTGGTACTATTATAATGATTATAAAAAACAAGTTGATTATTTGGCAATACACTAAATAACACTTAAGCTTAAATTATGTTATTTACACGATCAACTTCTTCATATCTCCTTATTTTGCACTTTGTTCTAAATTGTAATGTTTTTCATCAATTTTCAAAATGGGACTTTTTTTAATCACCATGCATAATTATTTACATTTCATATTATTTTCTCCAGAGTACATGATAAAGACGTAAGCAGTGTGCCTGTCAGGAAACTATTAGATTATCAATTGAGCCTGGAAACCCAAGTGGAAAATACATATAGGGTCTATTTAGATCACATCCACTTTAGAGAACTCTTGGTTCCAAAACAAGTTTTGCTTCATAACAATGGAAAAGTAAGTAACTTTGTCAAAGAAAACAAATATTTATCATAACAATAACATAGCCGTTATAAATGGCTTTACTCTAGTTAAGAAATGTTAAAAATAAAAAACTATCTGTCAATTATATATATTAATGACAGGGTTATTAAAATACCCATCCTTAGTTTAACTTCGGTTAGAAATTTGTTAATTTTTTCTACCAAAAATTCTTTCTTCCTATGGTCATGGGAGGTCAGAGAAATAACAAAGGTTCAGGTAAAGTTAGGGAATATTGTTTCATACCATTGAGTCCCTGATGATGCAGAAACTGTAGTACCGGTATTTTTTGCTCTGAATATTTTTTTGTAAGAACATTTTTACAGCTGTGTAATAAAAAAAAGTAATTTACTTTTAAAAAGTACTACACAATCCCACATGTGTTCAATTTTTTAAAGAAAATTATAATCCTATTTTTAAGTTATCAAATGGGGTGATTCTAAAATTTGAAATTTTGAAATAAAATGTTTTCAAAATAATCTTTATTTTATATTCAAGTGAGCCTAGTTGTTCTGGTAAAATCTAAAACTTGAATTTAAGGTTGAGTGAGGTTGTTGATTATAGGAATGGTGCCGTAAGTTCAGTTAAATGTACTCAGGGAATTTATACACTGTACCGTTTCCTCTCATTCTTTAACAATATATTCTGAGGGATGTTTCATATTTCAACACTAAAAACTCAAGATAAAAAACAATCTACAGCTAGCACTTAGCAAACAAAATGTGTATTTTATTCAAATCTATTTGTACTGGGGCAATATACTAAAATGCCTGTGCTTTCTTCGCCGTCCCTGGACGGTGAGGCGAAGAAACTGATGTAGGGTAGAAGAAGACTAAAATGTATGCAATAGAATTTACAGTAGAGCGTCGAAAATCCGAACTAATTGGGACTTAGGGGGATTCGGATTATCAAATTGTTCGGATTTTTGAAAACAACCAAGAAAATGCCATTTAGGATAAAATATATGCCATTAAATTGATTAAAGTGGTTAAACAGTACAAGCAGTAATGTAATTACAATACAGTTACTACTTACATATTATGATTTAGAAGAACCTGCACGTAGGCTACACAGTAGGGCCAACATGATTACACTTGTAACTCTCAATTACAGTACAGTACATAATTAAAAGTTCACTTGTACATTATAGTTAACACAAACGAAAAATAAAAAAAATACTGTATAGTACACTACTGTATAGTACACTACTGTATGTACGACACACGTTATAATAATTACTCAACGAGAAATGGATGAACTTTCTGTATGTTTACTGCTAGCACTAAAGCAGCTTATTAGCGTGACGGTGAAAATACTGACAGCCAGTCAGTTGTGAGGGCGTGTGAGAGCAGGTAATAAGAAGTGTTTAAAAAGAGATAATAATGTCAGACTGCGATGAAGATTTTTGTGAAATTTTCAACAACGCAATAATTGGAATTTGCGAAAACAAAATTTTTGCCTCAGAACGCGTTCGGATTTTTGACGTTTCGGATTATTCACGTTCGGATTATCGACGCTCTACTGTATGTACCTAAAATGTAATACAAATGTTATAAAATAATTTCAAAATAAGCTGTGAGTTAGTTAGGAAAGTTAAGAAAAAAAAATCTGTGAAATGAATTAGCAACCTTCTGTAGGAGCCAAACAAACGCTCACATGTCCAGTATGTAGCCTACCTTCTTTTCTATTTTAGTAGCTGTGATCTAAAACAGTGGAAACAAAATTACAATAATATAATAGCTGTTTTTCTACATTACCTGATTTTAATCTAAAATGATAGCCCTATTGTATGTACAGCATTACATTTTTGTTTTTTTTATCAAAATTAGAACCTTTGTCTACAACTTAAACATCTATTAGAAATTAAGTAGCGGATTTAAAAAAAAATGTGCCAATGTCAAACTTTGAATTCAGTTTTCTCAGAACTCGAAAAATTTTAGAATGTCGGGCCGCCTATTTTCTCCTGCCTCGGAATCAAACCGCGAAATAAACAAACTACGTACAGTAGGACCTCGATAGCAAGACTCTCATAAGGGGATTTGGGAAACAGTCTTGTTATCGAGGGAGTCTTCTAGTTGAGGTTCGTGCTATCATGGTTATGTTTACTAAAAGTCGTGCTATCAAGGTTACTGTTTTCTCTGAAACCCCTTTATAGCAAGTACATTTTGAATCAACCCTCACTAACACCTTACGTTTTAACAAAGTACATTGTATTATTATTGTACAGTAACAAAGTATGTACTGTAATGTACTGTAGTAAATAAAAACACACATTTAAAATATGTACAGTACATAGAAAAAAAATGTTTAGTAGGCCTACATAATGCTGTAAATTTAATTGAATAAACGAAAAATAAACATTAAATTACTGTAATATAAAATCTGAAAATAGAAAACTGATAGAAACACAAACATTTATTTTACTTTAACTAAAAAGAACTAATTTATTTTACATAAAATCTATGATATAAACATTTCATGAAATAGACGAAAATACACCTAATTGTGGGCGTCAATGTTCAGATATCCTGAAGATGTACAAGGTATGTTATGTAGTAAAAAAATAAGGTAATAATAAGATAATACAGAAGAATCTTGATAATTCGAAAACCTCTATAATTTGGAACTTTTGTCACTTCCCCTCAGAAAACCTCTAATATTCTAAAATAAATATTTTGTTATTCGGAGTATTTTCAACTCGTGTAGGCTCTAAAGTTTGAATTTCACTTACAATTTCAAGTTCAATTACACGTGCCTCTACAATTCAAATTTCGTTGCTATAATTAGAAATAAACCTCTAAAATTTGAAATTTATCCACCATTAGCCTCTGAAATGCAAAGATAATAATAAAAAAACAAGCCTGTTGAAACACGAACTAGTGCGGAGATACGGCTTAAAATTTGTGCAGGCGCTAAGGTAAAAATATGGTGTAGACGCGGTTTCCTCCAGGGTCAAGACTATTGCTAATGATTTGTTCCAGCTTGTTTAGTACATTACAGTTAGTTTTTAGTGGATTTTTAAAATAAAGGTTTACCTTCATAATTCGAATTTAATGTACACTAACTCTATAATTCAAAGTCTCGATAATTCAACTTCCTTTAATTCAAACAAAAATTACTTTCCCTTGGATTTCTAATTAGTGAGGTTATACTGTATATCTATTTATTATGGTTTTCTTACAGTAAAAGTTTCTATCTTACTATAACCAAATTCAGGTCGTAATTGGGCCTATCCAAAAATAAGAATATATGTTGAAATTTTAGCAAACAGATAAATGCAGATATTGAAATAAAAAATTAGGCCTACTTGCCAAATAAACAAACAAAAAATCCCTAACTTTTCAACTAGTGTAGAAGTTATACTCATTGAAATAAGGATAATGTTAATATTGAGTCTGTTTTTTAAAAGTGTACATACAGGCTAGATAAGGTTGGAGATTGTTTACTAAACCCAGCAGTGACTCTTTCCTTATCTATAAAACATTGACTGATAACAAGTATTGCTACCACACGTAGACATTGTCAAAAGTGCATTATTCACTGAAAAACAAACATGAATTCTTTCTCTATTTTTTTCTTTCTTTGATTTTGAAAACAGTAAATTTACATTTGAGCCTAGTTAAGTGTTTATACTAGTACCTAATCCAAGCAAAAGTGTAAAAACACTGAAAACATTTTTTCAGTATTATCTACTTCTTTTATATTATTTACTATAATATATAAAATTATAGTAAATTTTATAATTTACTCCTGCTCACTTTGTTCACCAATCCCCTATTGACCCTATAACGACCAATCGACCTATAACGAAGCCAGTGCAAACAGATTATGCTATACTCTCATATTTTCTCGGAAATGACAACTGAGCGGTGATCTATACTTAGCTAATGTAAGACAGAGATCGAAATAGACACGACCATCCCCAATAATTTGAATTGTGGCACGCGTGTTAATTCCACTGTTAATATTTAAATAATCAACATTTCAAACAAATTTTGAAATTACCAAATATTAAAGGAAACAATGTAATATTATGTAACACCAGATGTAGTGGCGTAGCGAGGTATTGTTCGCCCTGGAGCAAAAACAGTCCAGAAGCTCCGCCCCCTCTCCCCAATTGAACTGGCAGACAGTAAAAATTGACCAAACTGTAGGCCTACCCCCCCCCCACGATGTTCAAAATTCATATCATAATTTTAAAGTTCTTATAGTTTTAGTTATATAAATATGTTTCGAAGCAGTAATTAAGCAAATATAACCAGTGCTAATGATCTTAAAATTAAATTGAATTTTTTTTGTTAAAACATTTATAATATAACTTTAAATTAAATGAATAAATGATAATTTATCAAAATTGCTGTTTTTCTCACATAGGCTAATATTTTTTAAATTTTATAAATGTCTAATATTGAAGAAACAAAATGAAAAGTTTATATTTACAGCTCTTTCAAATTCAAAAAAAAAAAAAATTCCTTTACTTTTCAGCTGCAAATGTGGTTATCACATCACTAAAATCAACACTCATCGCTCTGTTAGTTTGTAGATATTGTTGCCAAACAACTTCGACGTTTTTGCGACATTGTGTTGCGAAGATAATTTTTAGCTTAGAAAAAGACCTTTCTGCACTTGCAGAAGTCACTGGCAATGTTAGGAAGAAACCTGCATTTACAATATCGGGAAAACTGGTGGTCCTACTTACATAGTTTTTACCCCCACTATAAATAACATGTTTTTGTTACTAATCAGCACTCATTACAGTAATAAATAAGCTATGCGCAGGACTCCACCCGCAAGTGTGTAGCTTCCAGCCGAGTTGATTACGCTGTGCTGAAAGCCTCACAGCCAGGCTCGTACGTAAACCTGGTAAACCTTGGTCCTACTAACTGTGGTTCTTGTCACAACAGCTAATCATAAGTATGCACCTACGACTCGTTCTAAAAATCTTACGCTTAACTCCTAATGATAAATTTAGACGATACGTTGCATCATAATGTACTATTTCAACAATTTTACGCCCCTTCGAGGCCAAGCGCCCTGGTGCGGCTGCTCCACTCGCTCCATGATCGCTACGCCACTGACCAGATGTTTGACTTATAATACAGTTAGCCTTTTGTTTACTTTTACCTAATCTAAAAAAACTGTTAGTTGTGAAGAATTATTACCTGATTCTAAATTAGCCAAATTGGTTGCAAATAAACTTATTTTGGGTCATTGTAGGCCTAACCAAAAATTATGTTAAGTTTTGATCCAAATCGGTTGTTTTATTTATAATATGTAGCAAAATATGTTTGAATTGAATTATAATACAGTAAACATTTTTAATTGAGTTTTGTTTGTATTTAATTTGTTAACTAACCTAAAAAAGCTGTTGGTTGGGAAGAATAATACAGTATTCCAAATTTGCTAAGTTGGTTGTTATGGTAATGAATGTGAACAAACATGTGTTAGATCCAGAATTTTACTAAAAGAGGCTTAGTCACATAATAATAAAGAACTTAGTCACATGTGAAGAACAAATCACCAACAAGATAATTTACATTATGTCATACCGCACTATGCTGTTTTCAAAGAAAGTAATTCTATCACAAAGCTAAGTGTTGTGTTTGATGCCTCGGCCAAGACGTCTAATGGTGTTTCTCTAAATGATACTTTGTACTCAGGCCCTAAACTGCAACACAATATCACTGAAATAATATTTTAATTAAGTAGTTATGTAAAATTTTCCGCCAAATTTTAGTTGATGATGAACATCAATTGTATCAACAAATACTCTGGCGTGATTCTAATGAATTACCGGTTCAATTATATCAATTAAAAACTGTCACTTACGGCATGACTTGTTAAAGATGAAGGCCATCGGTTTCCTTTTGCTGCACAATCGCTTTCCCCCGACACTTATGTGGAAACAGGTGTAACTTCAGTCGATAAGGATATCAAACTTAAACAACAATTCACATCTTTATTAAAAGCTGGTGCTTCAATTTTCTTAAGTGGTCCAGTAATGATCCTTCTACTTTAATAAACATCAATCAAGACTTTTGTGAGACAACACTTGGCTTGGAAGATGATCAACAAACTTTTAGGAGTCCAATGGCAGTCTGCCCAAGACACTTTTACTTATCATGTAAGCAAGCAAACATTTGTATCTACTAAACGTGGCATACTATCTTGTATTGTTCAAAATTTTGATCCTATGGGATGGTTATCTCCATTGGTATTATGGGCCAAGGCTCTAATTCAAGATTTATGAGCTCTAGGGTTGAAATGGAATGAACCCATTCCTCCCACATTAGAATTTCAGTGCTACACCTTTTAACAAGAACTGCCTTTAATTGAACAAGTTTCCTACCTTGTTATGTACTTGGCTCAATACCTAATCTGCAATTACATGGCTTCTGTGATGTGTCAGAGAGATGATTTGCAGCAGTTATTTATTTGAGGGTTGATATTGACCAGAACTTTACCACTTGTCATTTATTACTAACAACATCTAAAGTGGCTCCTACCAAAAAAATATTCAGTTCCACGTTTTGAAGTATGTGCAGGTCATCTACTCGCAAAATTATTACACTTTGCTCAGCAATTACTTCTTTGAAACCCAGTTGATAATTTGACTGTCTATGCTTGGACCGACTCTACTGTAACACTCAGCTGGCTTCACACATCATCACATCTGTTGAAGACCTTGTAGGTATCAGTATTTCAGATATTGGTCGACTCACTTATATTTTCTGGTGGGAATATCCTCTAAGATGCTCAAATCCCTCTGACTGTGCTTCGCATGGAATACTTTCTTCTCAATTACTTCAACGTCCGGTTTGATGGATAGGACCAGAATGGTTAGTTCAACCACAGTCTAACTGGCCTCTTCAAAATATTTCTGACTCTACTTTCAGAGAGCTCTAATTAAATGAGCCTCACTAATGCCGACATTGCATATTCTTCAAAACATCCAACATTATTACCAAGATAATCAATTTACCGATTTCACATTGACAACTTACATATTGGCCCTCGTGCCTTGCAAGCTATAATTTCCAGGCAATTCTGGATTTTGTCTGCACATCAAGCAATTAGAAAACGTGAGCGTTGCATTCGCTTTAACCCAAAAGTTCATCAGCCACAAATGGCAACATTACCTCGATCAAGAGTAACTATTTCAAGACCTTTTTTGAACTCTGGAGGTCCATAGACCATCAAATCTGATCATCGGCGTAAGCCTGAGCACCTCAAAGTATCTGTCTGTTTCACTATCAAGGCAGTACATATCGAATTAGTCTCAGTCTTGTCTACCGATGCTTCTTGCAGCATATACTAGATTTATATCCGGACGAGGAATCTGCTCGCTTATCTTTAGCGACTGTGACACTAACTTTGTTGGAGCTAAAAGACATTTCAACTCGCTACACAAACTTGTACAAACGCCATCCGCAAGTAATAAAATTACAGAGAAACGACGAGGCACACAATGGCATCTAAATCCCCATCCACACCACACTTTGGTGGAATTTGGGAAGCAGATATTAAATCGTCAACTAAATATCTAACTTGATTATTAAGTCAGCAAATCCTCACCTTTGAAGAATTGTCTTCAGATTTTTATTTGGTCGAAGCCGTACTTAATTCTCGGCCACTTTGCTCACTCTCTAAATCTCCTCAGCAGATTAATGTTTTGACTCCTGGACATTTCTTAATCGGAAATGCACTCAATTCCTCTCCTGGTATTGATTATACCGAGCTACTATCTCTCGCTATTGCCTAACACAATAAAATATAAGTAGTTTTTGGCATCAATAGAGCTGCGAGTTCTTAAATACTTCACAGCAGAGAATAAAAAAAAATTTAAATGAAAGAGGATCATCCCCCGGTGGTCCCACTTCAGTTTTTTAAAAATCGGCCCAGAACTTGGCTAGCATTTGTCAATAAAGTACGTCATTTTGGCGGAAAATTTGAATTTTCCATTAGAATCTATATATAAAGCTGAAATACCACTGACTGACTCACTCATCACAGTATCTCGAAAACCATACCTCCTAGGAATGTGAAATTTGGTACACATATTGCTCGTAGGCTCTAGAGGCGCACTAAGAAAGGATTTTAAAATATTTCGCGTTTAAGGGTTAAAACAACCCCTAAAACCGTAATATTGTTTGTTTTTATCTCAAAAACCATACGGCCTAGGAACGTGGAATTTGGTACGAAAA
>JAGFPH010001040.1:270645-286213 GCA_018207615.1 Philaenus spumarius
AAAAACCATACGGCCTAGGAACGTGGAATTTGGTACGAAAATTTTATTACTCATAGGTGCTAGAGGCGCACTAAAAAAGGATTTAAAAAGTTTCATGTTTAAGGGTTGAAACAACCCCTGAAACCATAAATATTGTTTGTTTTATACCTCAAAACCCATACGGCCTAGGAACGTGGAATTTGGTACAAAAATGTTATTACTCATAGGTGCTAGAGGTGCAGTAAGAAAGGATTTTAAAATATTTCGCGTTTAAGGGTTGAAACAACCCCTAAAACCATAAATATTGTTTGTTTTATATCTCAAAAACCATATGGTCTAGGAATGTGGCATTTGGTACACATATTGCTCACAATCCTTAGATTTGCACTAAGAAAGAATTTTGAAATATTTCGCGTTTAAGGGTTGAAACAACCCCTAAACCATAAATATTGTTTGTTTTATATCTCAAAAACCATACGGCCTAGGAACGTGGAATTTGGTACGAAAATTTTATAAACAGGTCGAATTGAGAACCTCCTCCTTTTTCTGAAATCGTTTAAAAATAGATTAGATCCACGCCAAATTGTCAGGTGAGGACATAGTTTTTTTAAAGGAGTCTAACCTACTTGGCCCTTTTGCAAAATAGAAGCAATATTTTAGTGAGGATAAAATTGTATGTGTTGCTCAAGTTCGTATCAAACAATAATAGTTTATTCACGGTAAAGTAATGGAAAGTTATTGGACATTTTATTGTGTGCAATGTACATGGTAGCTGTTAGGAACCAATATATTTCTTAAAATTTGCAAATTATTGATTTGTTCTTTTAAACTTTGTTTTTCAGATAAAATTTTCATCACCAAAAGTATTTGACATCCTTCTGAAGTACTTAACGAATAAAACATGATACAAACCTTTCTGACACAAAAAGTCTATCCATTCCAGAGTACTTCCTAACCAGAAAGCACACTAGTTCTTTGTGTTTATGCAAATCTAAATAATTTAATTATTGTTAAGTTGTATTATATATTATTGTTGTATTTGTTACTTTACTACTGTATCAATACAAAATCATTTAATCTTATATTAATTAAACAATTTGAATAAGTGATTTTCTGTATGTGTAAATTGATTCTATGATAGTATAAGTTATAATATTATGTGGAGCATATTGTATTTTTATTTTACCCAGTTTTAAACATGATGAAATTGTTAAATTTTACAGTAAATCTTGTGTGTTTTTTGTGTGAAGTACTTCTGCCTATTTTTCCCAATAGTCTCATTGTTTTTAGATTCTTTAACAGTTTTTTGTTGTAAAATATGATTAAGTTTTGATACTGGTGTGTCACAAGAGTGTAATGAAAGTTATGAGAATGAGATTGCTTTCAACAAAGCAAATTGTATGTAGCCTGTTTGTTAATTCCATTTGTATAATTTTAACTTGTAAGTAAAATTTTATAAAAACTGCACTTACCACATATTATAAACCAATTTAATAGGTAAATGTGGCAAAAATATTTATATTAACAATTTGTAAGAAAAAAATGATGCTATTTAGGTACATATTACATTATCAAATAAACGTCAAATTCCTTGGATCAAAGATTTTCCATCAAAAAAACTTGACGATTCTTTCATGAAATAATTCGTTCATCAAATTTTGATGAATCTTTGACGTGTAAACTTTGACAAAAAGATTTTCAAAAAAGAATAAGAATAAAGTAGTAAAATATTAACATTGTACGCAATTTTTTTAGGTTACCTCAAAATATAGTCCAAATCTATCATTGTTTCATGTTGAAAAAATTTCCAGCTCTCTCGCTTTAAGGGAAGTATTGTAATAAATGTTTATTGTTTTAGGGGTTGTTATTACATTTTCACCTCTTAGCAGCACGCTATAAAATGCAAATATGATTTATATAGAATATATGTATTGTAAGAAATAAATGTACCAATTTCCAGCTCTCTAGCTTAATGGAAAGTATAATAATTCATTTGTATTGTTTTATTGGTTGTTACTTTTTCAACCCTTAGCAGTACACTAAAAAATAGAAATATGGTTTACTTTATATATATATATATATATATATATATATTTATTTATATCGTGTAAGAAATAAATGTACAAATTTCCAGCTCTCTGGTTTTAATGAAAGTATAACAATAAGTATGAATTATATAATCTAAATGAATTCTAGCCTATGTCTCATTCCAGGTCATGATCTATATGTGTGTCAAATTTCATTCAAATCCATCCAGTAGTTTTTACGTGATTGAGTAACACACACTCAGACAGAAACCATTATATTTTTATGTAATAGTATAGATACACATAACTGTACAAGCAGATGTTTTACAATAAAAGAATGAAAAGTGCAGGATCATTTTTTGAGTTTGGCTTTGTTGAGGATTGAGAAAAGAATTCTATGAGAGGTTATTTTCTTTATTTAGTGAAAAAAATGTAACGTTATTTTGTTACAAATAAAACATTGATCATTATAAATGAAGTATTTTATCAAGAGCTAGCACGATCAACCAAACCCCGAGAACAAATGGTAAATGATTAATATAATTGTTATAAAAGTTTGCATATTAATATGGCATAATTGACATGGATGTTGAAGCTATGAAAACTTTAATTTGACATTATGAAAAAGAAGAATGTTTGTGGAACATTCCTACAAAAACAGCGATGTAAGGCAAAAACCTTCAGTACAAAATAACAAATGTTTTGCAATCTAATTGTAGCCTTTGTTTATGTTTTTTATAAAACATTGAAGAGACTTTGATTACGTTTACTTTATTGTAAAAGTATTTACAAGCGTTTTAAGATTTGTTATTGATATCTCAAAACTCGTTATATATGAATCACGATCTTTCAACTGTAATTCTTTAATACTAATTATAAAAGAATAAACCGAAACATAACCCTGAAATATATCTGGTTAATAACCAACCCAGATCAAAGAAATTGACATGTTTTAAAGATCTTTGATAAAAGTTTGACAAAATATTTGATGAATAACGTTGATAGTGTAATATGCCCCTTAGCCATTAAAAGTACATAGCTCAGCTGGTTTAAGATTTTCACGGTATAATAATCAGCCGGTTTGTAGGCTATTCCCCAGTGAAATTTCTATTAACACTTGATATAGTTTGTTTCTTTAATGTTTAGGTTAGGTGTATGTTTGGGAGTGTATTCCTAAGTAATGGTTATTCTTTTTAACCTTTATTTAGCATTAAATAATTATCAAATATTTACTGAAACAGTCTGTGACTTCTAAATTTCCTTTTATTACGCTTTTCTGGTCTTTCATCCCATCTTCAGATATTCTCACTCATCTGAGTTCATCAAATATTGAACAACAAAAACATGTACATTACTTTACACAAACATTCAGCGCACCTCGATGTTCCAAAACAAGTTTTAGACTTTATTTAGTTTATTTTACAGTAGACTCCCGATTATCCGCGATAATGGGTGGCTGAACTTCCGTGTATAATCGAAATCGCGGATAATCCGAAATTAACCTAAAATTCACTAGAAATAGTTCAAAATGACCGTAAAACTAAAATAAGTGCTTAATTAATCTTTACAAAAGGTTCAGGTAATAACAATTAATTTAAATATGTACAGTATTACGCACCTTTATATGTTGGAAAAATTACATAGTTTCACACACACTATTTACATATTTACAAAGAACAAAAACAAAACAAACACAGTCCAGTACATAACTACTACAGTACTACTGTTATCAAAATGCACTTTCAATATCAATCTCTATCAGCATGGAGTAAAAAAGTCCTTTATTGATTTTTGTTTCTTTGCATTTGACTCCTTTTTTACAACAACGAAGTCTAGCGCGAGATAATGGGCCGTCACTCGCTAAACTTCGTTCGCCGTAGTATCGCTTTTGGGTTATTTTACGTGTTTAATTTGTATTTTTTTGGCGATCGCGGTATTTTTTGGCGATCGCGGTTAAGCCGCAACGCGGGTAATCCTCTCGCGGATAATCGGGGTTCTACTGTATATCGTTAATTATTTGATTTTAACATTTAATAAAATGTACAATCTTAGCTTATAATTCATGCTTCGCCTTTGTTAAAAAGAAATTATAAAGTTAAATAAGATGTAAAAATAAAGCGTCAAGGAAGATGTGTTGAAGATCTACAGAGATCTAAGCTGTTGAGACATGCCACAGGCTTGATTTTCTCTTCATATATAGTTTAACTGCCTGTCCGTATTATCACTTCACAACTGGTTTTTTAATTTTCTCTTAAAAACTCCGTTTGTTTTGGATAAATGTCTGAGGATGCAAGTAATGATCTAGTTTTTCCTATCCAAACTTGTCCAGCAATGTTGGTGTTTTTGCTGCAGTGTGTGGCCTAGCATTATGAAGCAGACAGATGCAGTTTTGGTTTGCACTTTTAAGTCTTGTCAATGTTGTACCATTCTTCCATCCTGGGCGTTAAGTAATCAAGTTTCATGTTCTGGTAAGTTATGGTTTATAAAAGGATCATAACAGTCCAAAAGCGATAGAGCAAAGCACATGTGCTTATTTCTTGTTTTCCTTTTATAAGGATTTTGTACACATGCTGGCACTAATGTTTATGTATTGGAGATTGACAGACTCAATTTCATACCACAGGCAACTGATAGTGAAACTTGAGGGTAAGACTCATGTGGTTAAACAATGGTGAAACACAGTGTAAAATAACAACTCTGACACACTCAAGAGGTTTGAAACTCACCAACGATGTAGATGGTAGACTGACGTTGATATTGAACCAAGTGGCATACGCAGGATAAATGTTTTGGGGGGCCTGATTGCTCCTGGGAGGTCTGGTCGACAGAAAGTATCCATCGTTTGGATAGGAGTTAATTAGTCTTTTGAGGTAAAGATATGTGTCTGTTTATTTATATAAATAAAACTGTAAATGTTCAAAATCTTAATCTCCAAAAATTCTTCACCGTCGCTTTGAAATTTTGACACAAAGTTTCTTTTGAATACACGCGTGTTTTTATATACTTTATGAAAAACAACACCATTGTTACAAGTAAAAACACTACAAACTATACTAAACATTTTACGGCAATGGAAGCGCCATACTGAATCCTATTACTTTAAATGAGCAATTCTTTGTATCCGTCGCGGACCTCGAAAATGGCTCTAACGATTTTGATGAAAATTTGATTATAGGCGTTTTTTGACGTCAGGAATCGAATGCGCTGGGTCTTATGTCTGCAAAAATGCGCATAAACTCGGAAAAGTGCGCATAAAATTTAAACTCTGAACTTCTTTTTTATACCACCTTTCAAAGTCACTTGAAGGCTAATAGATACAACTTCTTTTTATACCACCTTTAAAGTCACTAAGTATTCGAATAGATACATTCGAGATGTTAAGAATACTGAGCGATGCTCGGTCACTCAGGTACAAACGAGCCAAAGATTAGCGAGTTTTCTAACTGCGAGCGAAGCGTCCAGGTAATAAATAAATATGTTTATTGCTGAAACAGTAAACAGCTGTTTGCTCTAATATTTCGGTTAACAGCTGATTTCAAACTTTGAAGCAATTATTTATTTGTATTTCTAACTTTTAGGTTAGGTTTTTGTTTAAATGTAGACCTACGCATTGCGGGTTCTTTTAACCTTTATTATAACTACTATTATAAAATATACATATAAACGATTTATGTTTAAATAAATAAATATAACCGTTTAACATTATTTCTTTGAGGTTATTAATTCTACCCCTTTATTACAGGTACACAGAAAACAACATATAGTTATGTGTTTAGAAGGTTCCAACGGGGTTGGCATGCGGAGCATGTAGAGGTCTCCCTTAGTAAATAATAAAACTAATTCCACTCAGATTTTATAATTATTATATTTTATAAATAGTGAGCACAAGTATTATAATAGTGTTTTGTGTTATGAAGATTTACTGTAATATAATTCTGTATGATCTGCTACATAATAATGCCTTTCACTTTTGTCAAATCTTAGACATGGCGACTCATTGTTTTAAAATTACACCTTATACTGAAACAGAATGAATTAAAAGTTAATGAAATTATAATGTCTTGTATGGGACATGCATACATTTTAAATTAATAGGAATACAACAGTTAAAAAGCACTGAAGTTTGTTAGGCCTGAGTGAATGTAAAGTATAGTGCGAGTGAAAAAAATAAAAACTTCAAGCCAGATGATGCGCATGTAATTCATGATACAATAGGCTACTGTTACTTTTCTGCAGCTGTTATTATTTAAAAATTTAAAATACTTATTCACAGGGGTGGCATTAATTTGAACAGTAGGGTGCTTTAATGGTTCTTACTAATAAATTACCTTTGCACATCATCTACATATCTGTAGTAGTATAAATGATGTTTCTATGGTTATTTATTATGCTCACACACTACTAGACATTCGTTATAGTGTTCTGTTGCTGTACACATGTTTTAATTTACTTTATACCATATTTGATAGGTTAATTCATTTAACCTGGACAACTGTCAGCCCTCTTTAGTTCTGATTAATGAGGAATTATTGTAATTTCAAAGTGGTGGCTATTTAAAATGTTTAACATTAAATAAATATCTCCAAAACCATTAGAGAAAATGATACTTGTTGGCAAGTTTCTTTTTCAAGAAACAAATAAAATGTTTTTTCTGCTAACTTAAAGTGGCAGGACAGACAAAACGTAAGTTGTCATTTTGAAAAAGTCAAAAACAAAGGAAATAACCTACAAGGTGTTAGTCACACCTGTTATAACATAAAGAACCAAGTCATACAGTAAGAATTTTGTGTAATGTACAGAGTGATTAGCAGAGATGGGCAATCCGAGGAAAACCAGAGAAAAGATGACTGAGAGGAAGGTCCTGGTCAATATAAGTAGATAACATTAAGAAGGATGGAGTCCATAGGAGGGAAGAAGATTGGACAACATGTAAAGAAGTATTGGGTCCACAGGTGGAGAGTGGTTGTGCTAGAAGCCAAGAGAGACAAGATGGCTAAAAGACATCCTAAGAAGGTAGAGGATGATTATACTGGACAAATTGGATAGGTGTTATGCTGGAGGCTAGGATTCTGAATAGACAATAGTGCCTTGGATTTACATAAGGGTCATATATTTATGTAATTTTGCTTAATGACTACATACTTCAGGCCAGTGGTTAATAATACTAGATGCATAAAATATACATTTTTATTTTTGTGCATACTTTTGTAAAATTTTCATAAAAAATGCCTATGTCAAAATTAAACTCAATATTTTATGTGCTTTTAAAGTTAAAATGCTATTTCGTCAAATACAAAATGATGGATGGTTTGGAAATAAAGCATTTTAAGACCCATGTTTATGAACATGTTTTACTATGTTGACGAGAGGACTACATGTTGTGCAAGTTTGGCAGATCCCTCTATAACAACTAGGTATATTATGCGTTTGCTGATTAATTTAACCACCAAACTAAATATACATTCTTGCGAATCTACTTGTAAACCATGAAAGTAGGCCTACACTAACATTTACCCTTACATTTATGAGCAGATTTTCGAGCAGTTTGAATTAGTGATAGCTATTTTGTGTGAAAATGAAAACTTATTATTTTGACAAATATTTTTGTTCCAAGTAGTGAATTCTAAATATTTTTACATAATTAAAAATTTTACTTGTAATTGGAGTTACCTTTTTTGGTTTGCATCAGCTATTTTTTATTTTACTACGGCCATTTCGGCTATCAGTTATGATCACGAGATGTCTTCATTTTTGTCTAGATTTTATACATTGTTAATATTTAGAACCAACACATTTAACAAACACTTATAACAACAAAAACCTCAATTTCATCTTGTTAACAAAAATAGGATAGATTTCTCGATTCAATCATAATTTTTGGCTGTATGAAGAAGATCGGCTGCTCCTGTTTCCTACCAAGCATTGGAAGCAACGCAAGCAGCGTTATGGCAACATATGAAGCACTGTTGCTATTACAACAAAACATCGGTGACAGCAGTAGAAATGATTGTTGCCTTGTTTTGAAAACACTTAAGCACTTATGTTGAAACCAAAATTTTTTAAAAATAACTTAAAAAATCCAAATCTTAGCTTAAACTAAAAATATTCAAAAGTTTAAATAATTGGAACATCAGTTTTAGAGATAAAGCGCATATATATTGGTTAACAAATCATAGTTTCACTCTTACAATTAGTATATTTATGTACTAACTTTACACATACCCTGAATAAGTACATTAGCATGTATTGTTTGCACACAAGGAATCAATGTAGAGAAAGCAAATGGACAAAACAGTCCAACAAAATAATCACAAAATACCTAAAAAATCAGTATTATATGTAATAACACTAATAAAAAAAATAACTAAAATTAAAATTTTTTGGCTTAATTTAATCCTAGAACGGCCAAGCCTTTGAAACTTGATTGCCCAAATATTTAAATGAGAAATATACGCAGACTATATATATAAATATTTAGACTTATGTATATAATCTAATTGTGTTTGTACATTTAATGTTAACTTTTCCACCAATGTTCTCTCAATTTTGTTACACCTAAACTTTTAAAATTAGCAATTCTGTATTTCACACAAATATTTTTGAAGTTAACACAAATCTCTGATTAGTGACCAATTCTACTAATACTTCTTTTAAATCGGTGATCACTTGAATCACCAATACTTTTAGAGATTCTGTTGATATTATACGTATGTCAAAGTATAGTTTAAATTAAATGATGCTGTCTTAGTTAAATTTGAACCTATTACAGCCTAAAATAAAATGTTCCTTTTCTTACTAGTTTTTTTTCTCTTCAAATTGTATATAGCGCCAAGTCTAATTCTCAGATTGGCTGTTACGTATAAAAATATTGTATTGGTTTGTCTAATCTTGTACTAATTGATAATATAAAGTGTTAAAAAAGTTCCGCCCGCCCAATTTAAGGGTTTGGCTGCACTTTTGCTGAGAAATGTCATCTCTATGATAACATAAATATGGTTAAATATTTTTTAAACTGTTTGATAAGGTTGTATTTTTATTTGTTACAACTACTCTAAAAGAATTCACAAAAAACAACACTTTTTTAACTTAAAATCATGTATGTTCTAAAAAGAGCTTATTTTTCAACGTACAATAATAACTGTGAAACTAAACATGTTAGACAAATATTTAAACCGAATAAAAAATTCAATGTTGTAAATACAAGTAAATAGCGTATAAAAATAATACATTTACCCATTTTTGTTTTGCTACTTAAACATTAGATTATCTAATATTTTCACATTCATATAAAAAAACAGTATTTACACAATTATTTTACAATATAAACAACTTCATGCATAATTAAGTAAGATTTTTGAGATGAAATTTTAAGAATTAAAAAAAAAAACTAATGCACTAAAAAACAATGGGGTTACATACTGTTTCTAATGTGGATAGAATTAGAGAGAAAAATTATTTTTACTGTGTACAAAATAACTAAAAATCATAACTTCTACCATAAATAAATAAATATTATTGTGGCATTAAGTATGAAAGGTGGTATGACAAGAAAAAAACATTTACAAACTTGAGAAGTACTAGAGGGTATAGAAGCAGATTCCCCTATACAGAATGTTGGTCTCAAAGTATTCTCAGATCATTATCTTCTAAACATTATGAATACCTGCATTTTAAAAAAATGTTAGCTTAATGTCCTCACTTTGTGACGATAGGATTATAAAGGATAACCATGGAAAAAGCCAAGGGTAATAGATACATTCAAACCTACGAATTTAAACACCGCTCTGCCAAGCAACCTATCACTGCTTCCATGAGAGTGTGGAGAACTTCTACAGAGTTTTCATTGGCACTGGGATCTATACATTCTCAAACTTCCAAGCTGCTCTAAAGGCATTGGAATCTTTCACAATGAACTACAATATCAAACTAATGGCAATAACTCTATTAGTCCTGCTTTTTCTGTCTGTACATGTTTTCTACATTATAAGTTTTGCAGCTACAAAAAGAAGCAAGTAGGAGGATAATTTAATTAACCTTTCACAATTTATTTTAATAAAATCCATATATTATGTTGCTGTGACTTACTCACTTGGCTGTTCTAAGATTAACCTAAGTCAAGTCTACCACTACAATACAGGAAGATAAAAGGAATGTATAATCTGTCCATTGAACAAAGAACATGACATGATGGTGAAATACACATTTTATATAAATTAATATTAATATTACATCACTTCAACAATTAAAGCAAAACATTACAACACACTTTGGTATGACATTACTTAAATAAACAATAATAAGATTGTTGACAAAACCTATAAAATAAGATTATAAAATGAGATTAACCTCAATTTCTCTGTTCCTTTTTAAGTAGATTGAAATAAAAATATAAATTAGAAAATAATATATTTATTATATTACATGTTTTGTTATAACCATGTGATAGCAGTTTGGTAATGCAACGTTCTAACAGCATCCACCGGATTGCATGGAGCCTTGACTGCCAGGAGGTAAGCTAGGGTTACTGGGAGAGTGCTGAGGACCAATCTTAATCCCATTAGCCTGAAAAAGTAATCAGTTTAGATGTTAAATTTAATTTGGTTGCATCTGAAAGTAAATAGAATACTTACAATTATATTTACAACAATAACATAATGATGTAAAAGCTTGGCAATTATTGTATTACAAAGTCTTAAAAATTAATCAATTAAAAGGCGAAAACATTGGTCCTTTTGTCACAGCATCAATAATTATTACTGTTTTGATAAATGTGTTAATAGTATAGGGAGTCTACTAGTTCCCAGAAATAAAAATCAGTGGCTTTTGGGGTAAAAATTTAAAAAATCAGTTACCTTTTGCGTCAAACTTTACAATAGAACTTAATTAGTAGGAATTGAGTTTAATTTTGGGCAGGTTAAATTTATTTCAGGAACTTTAAAGATAGGCTACTAAAGGATGTACGAACATTTGGAGATTTGGACCATTTAGCATTAGACATGGGCTGTAATATTTATTTCTATTAAATGAAGGTATGTAAAATTAATAAACGGTTTAGTTTCATTAATCCCTCGACATTCGAGCATTTGCTACTCGTGGTCGCTAAAAAAAGAAAAAATACTATATAAATAGCAATAAACATGCAAAATTCGTTAATTATTATAGTGTAGCACTGTAATTATTATTGTACAAATTTAATAACATTGTATAAATACCACGTCGGCGTAACACTAGCAAATACAACAAAACATACAAGATGGGATTTCTCTACAATACACTTCTGCGTGAATACAAGTGAACTTGTGCAAATGTGAACTTGTGCAAATGAAGGTCGCATACTGTGACTTAGTTGGAGACATCAATTTAGTGTACAGCAAGTCAAATTAATTTAAAAGAATTAATTAAAATTACAGTAAAATATTTTGAAAGAAATTAAGTTTTTACTACATTTTATCACTCGTAACCAATATTTTCGCTACTGCCAGCGAACGATAGTTTGATGCCTTGACATGACTAAGTTCTAAAAATAGGCAAACCTAGACAATGAATGAGCAAGTAGGGATGGGTAAAGGTACCGTTATGAGAACACTGACCTTGAGGGGAGAGTGAGATAACAAACAACGCTCCAATAACTTATCAACTGTAGTCTACACTCCAAACAACTGAGCTAAATTACTAAACCTTTCAAGGACTTTTTTTACCGCGTAAAAGCGAAATCGCGTAAAGCTGGACAGCGTATAACAACGACTGCCTGTATCTTATGTAAATTAATTAATTATAGGTATTGGTACATAATGTTTTAAAATTTTCTAAATGTGAAGAACATAACCCCCTTTTCCTATAAAGATTTAGTTTTCGCTATTCGCGGTTTTGTTATTCGCAGCAACTTGTCGGAATCTATCCCCCGCAAATAGTGAGGGATTACTGTACTGCTACCTACAGAATATTATTTATTATAACAGCACTGGTGCGTGCGTGATGGTTAACTGTGCAGTACAGTCCTACTTCTGCTATTTACTTCACTTCCGATTGAACAGATTAAAATGTTCAAACCGTATATTACATAAGTGCATTTTGTAACACTGACAGCCATGTAACAGAGATGCTACATGATAAAAATAAATCAGCAGTTTCCCATAATGTCTAAAGCATAGAGGTTTGGTCTAAGTAAATAAAATGATGCAATATATATAATAATAAACATTTATAATTCTTGCATATATATAAATTCCTATATGACGCAAAATAGTTACAGTAGAATCATTTTTAATAAATAAAGAATAAACAATAAGCAGACTATAAATAGGTAAAATAAAAGCAGACTCAAAATATATATTAATGAATAAACATATATAACGTGTGTGAACTATATAAGAAATTGTTTTTAACGAGTAGTGCGGTTGAGGCGAACAGTGAAAAGAAACAGTTAAATAATTGAATAATGAACAGTTTAGCAATTAGAAACAGTCAAAAAACAAACACATGTATAAGAAGTCAGCGTATATAACAAGGCACGTCACAATATCAGTATATGTATCGAGATACCGGACTAGTAAAAAACTACATCTGTGATGAGCGTTTAAACAATTCCAATACAGAAGGCTGGTTACTCTTGGTCTACGTGCCGAACTGCACAGTATAGAACGTACTAGAACGGAGAGAGAACTCAATATGGCGTAGTGGACAATGTTTATTGCTAGTTGCAGGTGGTGGAAAATTCGTGGGAAAATGTAGTAATTTCTTGGAGATCGCAACAGGTGCTGTTCTAAAGTGAAGTAGAGGTGCTTTGGAGTTGATACAAACTTAGAAAATGAAATCCATCGTATACTTTTGTTAAAAAGTGAAGTTATAAAAAGGTCGCCATGTGATCGGACGAACGCGTTGACGAAATGAAAGTGTGTTAACTATATCGTGTAAATTCAGTGAAATCCTAGGTAAAAGTACAGAAACAACTGGTATCGTGAGTAAATATGGCCATTATTTTTAAGTTTAGAAGTCTGCATTTTTGAAATTTTACAATTTTTGAGAAATAACTTAACTTCAATCTTTTTACTTATTGCGTCATAGTCTAGGCTAAGGTTGAGAACACATGGTATAAATTGTATATAATTAATTGAATTGTTTGTTTAATCATTTTTGTAATGTTGATATATCTTGTTGTAAATAATCTTTCTTTAATTATGTCAGAGTAAACGAATAGTTGTCTAGCCACGATGTCTTGAATTTCTTTATTCAGCCACGTACATCCAGTTAGCTTGTACTTTAACAGCCAGGTATTCACCCCTGAGAAAGTTAAATTAATTCAATAAATATTTCACAGTAATTAATAATTATGGATAGACAGATGCTAACAGAGCATAGATGAAGTTATATGTGGATTATTATAAGTACTATGATTATTTTTTTAATTTTGTTTTTAAGTTAAACGAAGGTGATGTTAAGATTTTTATGAATAAGGTGAGCTTATATGAGGTTTTGAGTTGTAAAGTGGAGCTTAAGGTGCTATTAAGATGATTCTACGTTGGAGTTAAGGAGATACATGATGTATGGTGATTTTTGTTTATGGAGGTAAGGCAGTAGGCCTAAGAGGTGTTTTTTGATGATTTAAGGTATTTTATGAACGACGATTTCTGGTGTATTAAGGTGAGTAAATAAAAGAAGTGTAGGAGAGGTGTTAATAATTGCTGAATAATCCACATATAACATTTTATTTTAGTTTGAGTATTTTTTTAAATTTTATTTTTTTGAAACTTTTAACGAATCCCATTTTTTTAACAATATACTTATATATATATTTTTTTTTTATTTCTTTGTAACCCTTGGTTACAATTTTTAGTGTGAAAAACATTATGTTGTTTTTGAACAGTGTTGCTTTAATTATGTTGTTCCAAAAAGTCCATGAATTAAACAAAAATAGCCTTTGTAACAAACTGGACAGGCTTATTTAATGTACAATGTTAGAAATTACCAATGAGAGTTGAAAATATTTGGTTCTGCCCTTTTCATAACGGGAGTTGGAATTGGGTTTGACATTACTTGGAACCATGGAAACGAAAGATAATTGAAGCTTCGTACATAAAGCTAGCGGACAATCCTATCAGCCAAACAAGCATAGAAGTAAGGCCATTATGATTCCCATTATTCCCAAAACAATACGTTCTCCATATACTACGTATAGAGGGGAGAAAGTAAAAAGCATAATTTATTTTAAACTTAAATACTTGTATATCTACCTCATTATTTATATCGAATACACCTTCTTGTATTTTTTCATAAATTTCCTTGGCCGTGTTGATGAATGCCTCTTCAACATTTGCTGCAGTTTTTGCAGAAGTTTCCATAAAGATGAGACCATGTTCACGAGCAAATGCCTCGCCTTCTTCTTTCTTCACTTCTCGCCTTGACTCCAAATCACTAGCAGAAAATATCAATGGTAACTACACGCAAAACTTAATACTGTTTTTATATTCCCTACATTTAAAAACCTTACAGCAGTTTTAGATAACTTTTACACAGGCATTTGAATAAATAATGTCTAAAATGGTATTAAATATTTTAAAATATTAAAATAATATAATATTGGCTTCAAAGTGGTTCAAACTATGCATTATTTCACTGGTGGCAACTTGGTTGTACATGTGAATTGCGCCAAAAAGTATGAAAAACATATTAAAATATGTTTCTAAAATAACACCTCATTCCGTACCAGTTATAAATATGAACGAAATACACCTACATAAACTGACTGTGTTTTGATAAGACATTGGATTGAAATTGTGAATATTACACACAATAATTAATACCTCTTAAATATTACGCAGACAGATGTGAAATTTTCTCAGTAAAATAACGAAGTCGAACATTACGCAAAAGGTTTCTTAAAGTTATGTTTTTTACTTGGTTTAATTGCATCAATATCAGAGGTAATAAACGGTACCAGGAACTGGCACATACTTTCTCACAAATACATTTAAATTACTAAACAGATTCACTGTGACTTGTAGGGTGGGTAGGAGAGTTTTTTTATTAAAGTTGGAGATTAATTAATAAATATTATTATTATTATCTAGAGAGAATACTATTCGATCGATTTCGAAAAAATTTGCACCAAACACGTCAATTAGGTTTTCATAGATGCACGTAAAATGGTTTTGAAATTTTTTTTAAAACAACCTGCTTTATGGCCAAAAAACCCCCAAAAACAGTTATTATTATTAGCTAAACGAGAATTTTTAGAAAGATGCGGGTTTCTGTATATGGTAGGGCACATTAAAGGCTACAAATAAGCCAAATTTTATAAAATCGTTAGAGCCGTTTTTTAATAAAAAAATAATAACTGATTTTTTGGGGGTTTTTTGGCCAAAAAGGGGGTTGTTTTTCAAAATTGTTCAAAACCCTTTTTCGTGCATCTATACAGGCGTACGGTACTGGACATGTCTGGTTGAAATCGATCGAATAGTTTTCTCTCTAGCTTTGTATACTTTTATTAAAGTAGGCGATTAACTAATAAATATTATTATTATTAGCTAGAGAGAAAACTATTCGATCGATTTCGAACAAATTTG